>JAQQPU010004335.1:17138-52859 GCA_029168905.1 Artemia sp. Kazakhstan ARC1039 | reverse complement strand
AAAAAAATACTGATATGAGCTTAGAAAGCAAAATGATAACAAACACCAATAAGAGCCTGAATTAGTACCGGTAATTTATCAGCTAAGATATTTTCAAGATCTTTTGGAACTGTAGCTCCGACTAGTGTGACTTGTGCTCCAGTTCTCACTGAATTCTCGTCTGTCGGATTCTCCATCTGCAATTAAAATAGAGAAAAAACAATAAAACAAACCCTAATTGCTTGACTTGAGCTGCACCTGTTTACACTGAATTATATGCCATAGGACTTTCAGTTCGACAGAGTAGTCTAAGCTTAGACAGATGACGGTAATTTTTGCTAATAAAAATAAACCAAGCGACATCGCTACGCGAATTACCGCAAAAGTTAATTCCTAAAAACAATTTCCCGAAAAAACATCCATTGAAGACCAATCTAAAGTAGGAAATTAATAGTAAATTATACCATCCGGAAAAACGATTTTTATGAGCCAAAAATCCGGAATAAAAATGACTAATCACTAACAGTTTTTCGTCAAGCGACGTAAGATTCGTCTGCCGACACAAAATTTGGTTCCTCGGCTGAAAAAGATACTGAAATGAGCTTAGAAAGCAAAATGATAACAAACACCAATAAAAGCCTGAATTAGTACCGGTAATTTATCAGCTAAGATATTTTCAAGATTTTTTGGAACTGTAGCTCCGACTAGTGTGACTTGTGCTTCAGTTCTCACTGAATTCTCGTCTGTCGTATTCTCAATCTGCAATTAAACTAGAAAAAAATTAGTGATAGTATCAAATTGGCCAAGATATACACAAACACATTCCCAATAGTTTCAAAGCATCAAACACTAATATGCCTAAACAAACGATACGACTCTGCAGCTTATTAAGGTGAATCTCACCGTATATAAATGGTAAGTGTTCATAACCTCCGGCCAGACACCAGTGGCAAACATTCCAGTGACACTATACAAAGGGCACTTGAACCGAGTATTTATCCATTATATAATCAGAATCAGTTAATTTTCGATGCTAACAATAAAGAGTACGTTTTTTTTTTATTATTAAGTTTTTTATGAAATTCGTCTGATGTTCCCTGTGGTTCGTCAAATAATATTTGCTGCTCAGTCTATTAAAATCCCATATAAATTTTAAATGAATAAAATTAACCATTATTTCAGGGTTCAACTCTGTCCGACTTGTCCCGAGAAACCCTGTAGCCTTGTAAGGGAACAAATTAAAATTCTGAAATTGCAATTTCACTTAAAATGGTCAAAAGATTAGAAAAATGTGTCTTCAGTGGGAGGGGAGAATAAACCACGCTGTTCAAGGGGCAATGTTGCCACGATATTCAAATTGTCCATTCTCCCCAAAAATATTTTAGTAGTAAAAAGGTGAGCGTGTTGCAGCTTGCTAAGACTAAAATCATGAAGGAGATTTAAGGCACTATGATTAGAGTTAAAAATATAGCCCATGGCCCCTTCGACCCACCGCCCTTCTCCCTGTGACCTTTTAGCATGAAGTTAAGCATTTTACACATTGTTCAGACTGGAATCTTGCGAAGATTTTCAATCTGTCTGACTGAAGGGTGATTTGTAGATCGTGGAAACTTGGAGTAAAAATGAGTTAAGACTTGAATTGGTTTAAAACGGCCTAAGTCCGAGTTGCAGGCTGACTCGCTGGCCTACGTCTAAAGTCCACGGTAATTAGTTTATTCTTTGTTTGCCGAACATACCTGCTCTGAGAGGTCAGAACTAACCTACGGCTGCCCCCAAGGGACGAAACTAACTGCTCTTTTATTCCTTGCCGTCATCAACCCAATCCTAGCAGAATTTGGAGAGTATTGTAAGTTCGTTTACGACTTGTCTGCCTTTCTCAAGTACACAACACAGAATGCGGTAGCAAAGAAGTAGTCTGACCAGACTTTCTTCACGGACTTCGACACCCAGTGTCAATCAAATGGCCTAAAAGTGAATGAACAGAAATCGAAAGTTCTACTATTCAATCCACTCAAGCTGGACATTATAGCTCAGATGTGCTGTTTCCGACTGTTTTCTTTGCAACAATTCTAGATGTAATATTTACAGGTGATTGCTTGTTCAAGCTGCATGTTGACAATATTGCACGCAAATGTCACTACTCAATCCATTGTTTAACAAGTATGCACAGGTTGGGCTTCTCTGATCGCCAACTCCTACTGGTGTCTACACCCCACATCAGGCCTATCCTCGAGAATTGTTGTCCCCTTTAGGGTACCAAAACTCAAAACACTGCTTACATGTCAGCAGAACTAGATGTCTGACAAAACTTACTACTAAAATAATACTTGGACCCCGCTTCAATAACTACGAAAGTCCTCTTGAACTTGCCCCACTGGTGATCGGCGACTTTAAAGCCATTATGAGGAAACCACAGGGAAGAGAGAAGAGTAGGGAAAAGGCATGGGCAAAATGTGTGTCGGGTCATGGTCAGCTGCGCACCAACAGATTTTAACCTTTGATAGGGACATTATGAGTTTAAATTTGTGACTGAATTAGTGAAATAAAAAAAAATTTTCGGCTGGATTCCCTTTTAAAACCTATGTTACACATGCATGTCACATACATGGCTCTTGGACAAATTAAAATATTATTCATATTCCATGCATTTTATTTAAGAGTTTAGAGTTTTACTAAAATAAGCTTCATATAAACAACGCAGAAACCAACAAGAAAAAGAAACAAAGCCACAATTGGAAGCACTGATTATCTCTGAACAATATAGGATGCAGTTTTTTCCCGGGCTGACCTAATGGCAATAACTTACCTAGCAAATAAAAGAATTTTTACCAATTCAGTCCCTTATTTAGTACTGGGCTCGTACTATTGCTTATTGAGAATCACAGATATTGGCAAGCGGTTTGATTTTGAAATTATGTTTATTGGCTTTAAAATTGTATAATTCCGCTCATTTTTTGTTTGCTATTTGTATTAGTTCTTCACGTTGATTGTTTTTTTTAGCTCTTCAAATTCTGATTTTCACTTGTTTCATTCTGTTGGCTTCCACGTTGCTTATTTTATACAAGTTGTTGCGCTCACATTTCCGTTCAGAAAATGTTTCATTCCAAGTTTGCTCAACGTGTTTCCTTCTAACTTCCTGCTGTATTGCTGAAGGGAGGTGGTAGCCCTACCTAAATATTCGTTTTTTTCGTCTAGTATTTTCGTTGGCCTTAAAAAAAAAAAAGATCATTCTTGATCTTTATTCTTTTTAGTGTTTTTCAACAGAGAACTGAAAATTAGAGACAAATAATCAATATATAAAAAAAATACATCAATTCATACAACGAATCGCTATTCACATCTATTCATAAAATAATACATCTATTCAAAAACTATTAGTTGTGGTGAAAAATAAATTCGTTTCACTTAGTTTTCATTTTGAAGCCAACATGTTACATGTTTTCCTTTTAACACAATTTAGACCATGGTTCAGTGACGGTCCAAACAGTAAATGCAAGAGCGCCATCTGTTTTAAAACAAAGATAACTTTTTCAAGATTTAAAGTATAGAATAACAATATGGTGTCTTTCTTGCCATTTATAGCATTGTGTCGTTAATTTGTAGGATTCCGTTTTGATTATTTTGCTAGACAGCTCAAGTCCTTTGTAAAAAATATCCTCTCCTATGGGGCTGTTTTGCCCTTGTATATAGAATACTGTTAAAAATAATGCCCATATTCCGTTTTAGTGTTGTCTGACATCTACAATTTTTTATTAATAAAGCATTGGCCTGCTGTTGGTTATTCCATGGACATTGTGCAGGTTTCAAGGTGGTGGGATTGATGTTTGGAGAAAAGGATTTTACATTTCCCATTTGGATTTTTCTGTTAAGAGTTTTTTTTTCGTAGATTATAATGATTACCCTGTAATACATAATACAATAACACAATAATAGAATAACAAAATCGAGGCTTTGGGGGTTGTAGGGGGTAGTAGATCAATTCTTATTTGTGATAATTTTTCCTGTTCAAATTTGTCTAGACTAACTTCTATTTGTTAAGGTCTTTCATTTCCAAAAATTTCTGTCCTTTTTCACCTTGGGAAATTAATAAGTAATTTATTATTAATTAATAATTAATAAGTAATTGAAGCAACTAGTTCACGCTCTACATATAAATGAGTAAAAAAAAATTCTTCCTTGTATTTTTAAATCACTAAAAGTGCACATAAAAAACTAATAACACTCAGAATCCTCTACAAGGCAGCCAATTCTTTGGTCAAATTAACTCCAAGAGCTAACAGTCCTGAAATCTCAATAACTTGATAATCAATTTTCAGGTAATACAAATTTCAAAAAAAGGCTCTGATTTACTGACAATTTCTGCTTATGTGCTTTGTATTCAAATAGAAGATGCATAGTAGATCACACTTACAAGCTTATAAGAGCAAAAGTAACATTAATCTTTAAAGAATTCACTTTATCTTCCTTTTTCTTTTATTAATTTTTAATGGAGAAAGAATTATATTAGTAACTTAACTAGCTTTGTCATTGCGGATTTTCATGATCATAATGGATAGAAGAGATCTTGCAAATTTTTCATGCAATGCTACAATTACGATTATATATGGTGTAATTAGATAAAACAGCGTTAACATAACTAAGTGTACATAACGCAAAGAATATATCGCAACGTTACAATTTTTAAATTCGCTCCGAGTTTATTACCTTCTTATGTCACCTCAAAGTGCATGAATATCCAGTGAACAAAATCTTCAAATACTGGCCACTAGTTATAGATTGCAACAGCAACTTTATAAGAAAATTAAAATATATTTTCTTGTGAATTATTATCGCTTCTAATCAGCAGTTGTACCAAACCAATCCTGGTCAACTCATCCTCAGGGCTATACTGTGCTGTTTCTCCTCCCCATAGTATAGTGCAGACGGTTTGATATCATTCTATTTTCCCTTCTTGTTTTTTTTTTTTTTAAAGCTTTTTCCAATAGGCAATATTTAGAAGTCCTCAAAAAAAAAAGTCCCACCAGACCCCAAATCAAATTCCAGTGAAAGTGTCATAGTGAAAGATACCCATCTTGGCTGGTCAAGCACACTATCTCAAAGTTCAAATGATAGCTCCAATTCGGAGAATAGGACAATGATAAGTGTAGGGGCTAATGAAACCATAAATGATGATAATGGGTTTCAAGAGGTCCTCTCTAGAAGCTCTAAAAAAAAAGGAAAAAATCTCCCCAATCAAAAGCATTTCCCCTCTCCCTGCCCAAGATCCTCCCTCCAAAAACTGAGGAATTTACCTTAAAATTACTCCTACTACCCCCTTTCAAATAAAAATGATCACTGCAATAAGAGTTGCAATTTTTAAATTGCTAAAATCAATGTTCTCTCTTAATATTAACCGTGATGGATCTCTGCTAATAGCTGTAGAAGATCAGAAATCAGCAGGTACAATAATTAACCTAAAATCCCTTCTGAATAAGCCAATTATTGCATCTAATTGGAACCCAAAACAATCACCAACAAAAATAGTAGTTTATAATGTTCCCCCAGAGATATCCACTCAGGAGTTAAAAGAAGGCCTCTCAGATAGGGCTGGAAACACAATCCCAGTTGAGGATGTTACCCAACTTGGCAAACCTAACTCTAATGGCCTAAAAACTAGTAGATCCTTCTTATTCAGACTGAAGGAAAAAATTAATATCCCAGAAAAATTATTCCTATTTGGGGAAATCAAACCACACAAGGAATACAAACCTAAGCCTATCCAGTGTCAGAAGTGTCACAAACTGGGACACACAACAAACAAACGCAATGAAATTCTCCGAGAGTGTAGTAATTGTAAAGCTTTCCATCCTAAAGAGCTGACAACTTGCAACAACACTCAGCCTACATGCATCAATTTCAAAGGCCCACATGAATCTACAAATAAATCATTATGCCCTGCATACAAGAAAAGAGCTCTAACACTCCAAATATCAACAGAGAAGGCCATCCCCTACCCCTTTGCAGCAATGGAAGCAAATGCTGCCCAACAATACCAAATAAAGCATGTAATGAAAACAACCAAAACCCCCCCAATGCATCAAGCACCCCATATAAAACACCATCTTCTAAGCCCCCTAGCTCAAATCCCTATCAGAAGGAATCACCAACCCAACAAGCCTCCTTGTCCGGTGAGATGAGGTCAGCCTGGCCCCCCCTCCCAAGAAGAAACAAACCAGAAACACTACCAGGAATCAATCCCCTAACCGACAAACAGGATGCACAACCAAAAATGCAATCCCCAAATATATGCTTAATCATTCTAAACTGTAATGCAGTTCAGGCCATGAACATACATCAACTACAGAAAACAAAAATCATTGCAGAATTGGCAAAAATCTACATCCCAGATGATATGCTCATTCAAGCGAAAAAAGATCTTGCTTTACTTTTAACAAAGCTGAACATTGATACACAGTCATATGAAGAATAAATCAACAACACAACATATATCAATACTCCAATGGAATGTAAGATCACTCACAGAAAATAAGCTAAATGAACTAATACCTTTTATGAATAATAATTCCATTAATATTGCTTGCCTCCAGGAAACTCATTTAACCCAAAATCAACAATTTAAGTCCCTGGGATATACTATCCTCAGAAAGGATAGATCTTCAGAGAGAAAAGGAGGTGGGGTAGCTTTATTAGTTAAAAATAATATAAAATTTTGTGGCATCAATTTTCCAGATTTTGCAAATGATATTGATGTAATTGGTATCAGTGTTTGGCTGAATAATTTAAAAACCTACATAATAAGCTTTTATAACCCTAATGGCCAAACTACAGATGCAAAGGATTTCTTTAATTATATAAATAATTCTAATATGTTAAAAAATATAATTATTTGTGGAGATTTCAAGCCCACAGCCTTTTATGGGGGAATAAACCAGCAAAAAAAGCTGGTAAATTCATTGAGCCTATGATTTCAAATAATAATGAATTAGCTGTTGCTACCCCTCCAAACCTGAATACATATTTCAACCCCAAAAGTGGCAGATTCTCCACAATTGACCTACAAATTGTGTCATTAAATTTTTTGAACAAAATTTACATAAATAAAATTGATAGTCTATGTACTGACCACTTTGCTATAGTTTACTCCTTAAATGAACCTGCTGAAACTTTATCTCATACCTCCCAATATGTGAACACTAAAGCAAATTGGTCTATGTTCCAAAATAAGCTAAATGATGAAATTACAAGTTTAACCCAAAGTTCATGCATTTCTAACACAACAGTTGACACACATGCTGAAGCCTTGACATCTTTACTAATAAATACAGCTAATCATGCTATCCCCAGGACAACACCTAAGAAAACATTCCCTAAACAAATTCCTAAAGCATGGTGGACAAATGACTGCCTAAATAAATGGAGGATAAAAAAGGCAGCTAGGACAGAATTCATAAAAAAGCATCACCTTCTACATATTTAAAAAAATTACAAGCAGAATCTAATCTAGAAAGGACTATAATAGATGCTAAATATAATACTGGAATAATTTTGCAAATAATCTCTCCAGAGGAACACATGATTTTATGTACATGAGCCAATTATACATAAAGTCATAAGCCACATCTGTGGGGAAAAGACTTCCCCCAACCCACTCCTGTATGAGCTTATACATAATAATATCCATTATGACAATGATAATGAAAAAGCTAACCTATTTGCAACTCTTTTTGTTAATAAGCTAACATCAAATAATCAAAGCAAACTGTCCACAATTCCTATGAACCCAAGTTACCAACCACGCCCAGGATCCGAGTACATAACTAATCCATTTTCAATCCAGGAATTGAATAATGCAATACATCATATTAGGACCAAAACTAGCGGCAGCTATGACAATATACACCCTATTTGGATAAAGAATCTCACACCTTCATACAAACAAGAACTGCTAAATTGTTATAATCACGCTTGGGCATCTTCTAGGTTCCCCAATATATGGAAATGTTCGTCCCTCCTACCAATCCTAAAGAAAAATAAACCAAAAGATAACCCTGAGTCTTATAGGCCCATAATGATTATTCCTGTGATGGGGAAAATAATGGAGAAAATGATCTATCACAGACTCCTCTGGTTTGTTGAAAAAAATAATATGATCCCTCACACTCAAACTGGATTCCGGAAACACCACTCCTCAACAGATGCTTTCATTTTGCTAACAAATGCAATAAATGAATCTTTCTCAAAAAATAATGTCCTAGTTGCAGCTTTCCTAGATTTTGAAGGGGCATATGACAATGTGAACCACCAAAACCTTTTAAACAAACTTGCAAACCTTGGAGTACCCCCTAAGCTAGTATCTTTTATTAATTCCTTCATAGAAGTGCGAAGTTTCATTGTTTGTGTTGGTTCAGCCTCTTCACCCCAAAAGACACTAACCAAAGGCCTACCTCAGGGAGCAGTCCTCAGTTGCCTCCTATTTGCCCTATATCTCTGGGACATGAACCTACCCCACACGAATCTACAATATGCTGATGATCTGGTGCTATGGTCATCTGGCAACACCTTTCAGATAGCACAGTCAAATCTGCAAAAGTCACTTTTCCAGTTTGAAAAATTCTCTCAACATTCAGATTTACCAATTGCACCCACCAAGTCAAAAATAATCCAATTTCACCGGAAGCGAAACCATGTTAATGCAAAACTAACTCTAAATAAAACAACTATTCTAGAAGATAATCATATTAATTACCTAGGTCTCATGCTTGACCAAAAACTTAATTTCCACCTCCACATTTCAAACACAATAAAAAAATGCTATAGAAAAACAAATATACTAAAAAGACTTCTTTCCACAACCTGGGGCTGTAAGGAGAAAACCTTACTCCAGTTTTATAAATCACATATAAGACCCCATATTGATTATGGGCTCATCGTCTATGGTGCATGTGCAAGGACCCAGATGCAAAAAATTGAAACAACACAAAATGGTATAATACGTCTCATATTTGGTCTTAGGAAACCCACAAGCACCAAGTTTCTACTTATGGAGAGTGGATTAACAACAATAAGGGAGAGACGTAGGTTTCTCTTGACAAAACATCTTACAAAAATTGAATCAAATAGCTCACACACATTACAATTGGTTAAGAAATCCAGCCATGTATAGAGGCATTGCAGATGAGTATGCCAATATTCAGAAGAAGTTCCCCATACCAGCAAAGTCTATTGCACCCACTTTCCCCCGATCCCCCCCATGGAACTGGTCAAGCCCCATAATAAATAATGAATTCTCAGAGTGGAATAAAGATTTAACCCCCATTGCTTTTGTCCAGAAAAAATTTGCAGAACTTAATACAATTACTTATAAAAATCACTTCCAAATATTTGTTGATGGGTCAAAAATGAATGAGAAGGTTGCAAGTGGTGTTTTCCTTCCACACCTGAAAATTGCAATGGGCGAGAGATTATATAATAATTTATCTATAATGTCTGCTGAGTTAAATGCCATAATCATGGCATTAGAACACCTTAAGGAAAACCAACCTTTGATTGCAAATTCAAATAATATTATCATATATTCCGACTCTCTATCAAGCCTTGAGTTGCTGGCCTCAGCTCCTCAATATAAGTTGGACATTGACACTTATCATTGTCTCAGTATTATTGATAATCTTGCTTCAAGTGGCATAAAAACTTATTTTCAGTACATTCCTAGCCACTCTGGCATAAGTGGTAATCATCAGGTTGATGAAATAGCAAAAAATGCTATAAATATTGACCAGCCAAGTGGGAGACCAATCCCAATTAGAGATATTTACCGATGGAGGCTATCAGATATTAATTTTAATAAGATTAATCCTATCCTTTCCCCCTTTCCCAATAAGTATCTTTCTAAAATTTATCATAGAATTCGTTCTGGAACAAATGGACTAAATTTCCTTGCATTCTCATATAAGTTTTCTAATTCAAGTGGTTCAATTCCCCTGTCCCCTCTTTGCAGGCATTGTAATATGAATAATGAAACAATTGACCATTGCCTATTTGAATGTAATATGCTGACGTCTGCACAACATACCTTGCTTTGTAAACTGTTACAATGCTTCAAACACCACAAAATCTCACTATCAGCCAAGAGCCTAGCCAACTATACCTGCACACAGAGCACAGAAATCGATATCTATCATCTTATATTTGAACTCCTTGAGTCAAAAGATCTACTGAAAGATATCTGAGAATATCTAATAAATAAGAGACAACCAAGACAGTAGCTCTGTAGCCCACAGAGTGAAGCAAAAAGAAGAGGGCTAAATAGCACCAACTGAATAGCCCGCCTGCTGTGAATTAGAAGAAGAAGAAGAAGATTGGCCATTTCTCTTCTTTGATACAGAAACGAAAAATAATGAGCAATAATCGAATGAATCTGTCAACTCTAATCAAAAATTCTAATATCTCCCTATTCTCAAGTATTTTTGTAACTATCAAAATTCCACTGTCCCTCTCTAAAGAGGGAACAATTTTTTTTCAAAATGTTTTGTTTCAGAAAAAACTTAATTGGATGATAGCATTTAAACTTGTAATTTTGAACACACTATGCATAGAGGGGGGGGGCAATAATTTGTAATTACATATCCTGATTTGATGAGGCGCCAACTTTAAATTCCATTTTTTGAGCCCCATTTATTTAGCTATTAAATACCACGTAAAATACACACAGAATAAGTTTACTTGTCTAATAAAACCCCCCAAAAAATAAAATTATTTCAGGGTTCCATAATTTTATAGCATACAACAAGGAACAAGCCGTTGGGAGGAGTAGAAGAGTTATCACTTATGTAGAATAAAACATTTATTATAAACAGAATAATATATTAAAATCTCATTAGTTGTGGTGAAAAATATTGTAGCAAACACATTGCATCATATTTTTTCGTTTTAATGCAATTTAGAAGATTACGTAATGGTCCCAACAGTAGACGCAACAGCCCCATCTATTTCTAAACAATGGTAACTTTTTCAAGATTTGAAGCATCAAAACACAATATGGTGTCTTTCTTGCGATTAATAGCATTGTCTTGTTTACTTGTAGCATTCCGTTTTGGACATTTTACAAGACAACTGAAATCCTTTGAACAAAATATCCTCATTTTGAACAAAATCAATTATTCAGAGTTTTGAACAAAATCAATTATTCAGAGTTTAATAAACTCTGAATAATTTGTCAGGCACAGAGACCCTGGGTCATGGGACTGTACTTCCGTAATAGCTATAATATCGATTAGAATTGATTCTGAAAGCACCTCGAGTTCGGTAAGGTTTTCAAAATTAAGACTTTCAGCATTAGTAACTAAAAGTTTAGGAAAAATAAACCGATTGGGGTATCTCGACAGGGATACTTGGTGTGTATGAGAATTTCCTGGGTGGGTTTTCAATTTAATATTATGATGCTGCGGAGAAGTAGGGTAAGAGAAGGATTTACCTTGGGGATTTAGAGGTGGAAGGAAGGGTGAGGATACAGACGAAGCATGATGAGGAAGGTGCGACTTGTTTTCAGTTGTCGGGAAATGCGAACAATTAGGATTTAATACAAGACAATTACTAAATGCAAAAGGTCTCAGACCCGAGTCCCACTAGTAGGGTGGGCACGAGGGATAAAACGAATGGGTCGGAGGCGGCCACGCTTACAGCTGTCTAAAAGCAATCAAATACACTTTGCTTATTTATTATGGAGCTTAATGCTTATCGTTCTATGAGAATAATTTGGCGTATCCTATTCCTGTTTGTAATCTTTACTGGTTAAACTTATTTTTGTATCATTTACTTGAAATATTTGTGGCTTAAAAGCAATTGGTTCAAAGAAACCGCGTGTCTCGTGCTAAACCATATTATCCGCTGATGGAATTGTGTATCTGAAAGAAAGCTGGGAATGTTTTTTTTTATTCCACTGGCGGATCCAGGGGTCAGGAGGGGGATCTCCTCCCCCAAGATTTTTTCAGGAGCCCTCATTTTTTTATGTTTTTCACTCCTTTTTTAAAAATAAATTAGTCAATTTTGTCCATTATTGGCACATTTGTCACATTGGGTCCTTCCAGGATTTTACTCTAGATCCACCCCTGCTTTATTCTAGGTAAGTTATGACATGAGATAAGATTACATATGTTTCAAGCCAAAATATGGCCATGTACACAAACAACATATAGGATTAACCAACTACAACACTCGTCACAATAATCAAGAAGAAATAAAAACTAATCTCCTCTTTTTGCAAAAAAAAACTGATCAAGATATCTTCCCATTAGACAAATAAACTGTGGCAACGAACTCTTCAAGGCATCAGGAAGCAGCAATACATCATTCCCCAATAAATTTTCCCTTACCCCCAAAAAGACTCAGACAATTTCCCTTACCCCCTTACGACTCAGACAATGCTCCAAATTCTCCTCCTCTTCTTTGCAAAGAGGGCAAGAAAACCTGCCATCAGGGACACTTTTCCTCCTTTCAAAAACCCTCAATCTCGAACGAACCGGAAGGCAATTAGATTGTAGCTGTATCCAATAGGTAAGGCATCTAGCCGGTAAATTTAACTTAAAATAGAATTCCTGCCCATATACTATCTTAACCTCTTTATAATATCTTAAAGTTTCCGGGTTCTTAATCTCCCCACCCCATTGCTGTATTGTCTGGTCCTCCAGCATCCGCTTGATTTCCTTGTCCAACTGTAATTGTTGACTAGTTGGTCCAAGGCCATTATTCCAAGTGAAGGAAAAACCTGTTTTATCTAGTACCTCCTTGACTTTAAAGGGCCAATATTTTTTCCTTCGTAACTCATCATATGCAGCCTATCACAGCGTAGCTGTACAACCTTTAGCCAAAATTTAATTATTTGGACCGTTTTATAATTTTTAAGAGACCGCAGTCCAAGATCTCCTTTAAGAAACTGAGTATGGGTCATTCTATACAGCCCGTACAGTCTCTTAAAATTGGTTGACAAACCAATTTTTTGAAAAATTTTGAGAAAACGTGGAATTATCGTTGCTAAAATGTTGAAAGCGGCAAAGTAGCTGCATGTGGAATCAGCTGTAAATCTTGTTTTGACAAAACAAAGCTGGGGCTCAAATTTATTGTTTTGATGATCAAATTTATTTTATAATGTTTTGGGAAGCTATGCACGAACACGAAAAATTTTGAATAAGCATTATGGCAGTATTTTAATACAGCTTTAAGAATGAATAATATAAACTTTTTACAGCTTTGAAAGGGAAGAAAGAATCCGAAATTTATAAAGCAAGTCAAAATTTTAATAATTCGGCAATTTAGATTATTCGAGGGCTTCTTCTCTGTTAAAATGATAGTAATTTATCGGGACAGACACATATATAGGCATTTGTATATGACTTTGGTATGGTAGGGTCGGTGGTTTAAGGCTTTTGCAAACTTTTTCAATATGATGGCTAAAAATTCATTAATAAGAAAAAGAGACAAGCAAAGGTAGCTAAAGTTGCTACAGTTCTTTAAACAACCACTAAAAAATTGAGGATGGAAAATTTTGCAATTCAAGTGAAAAATAGAATCGACCATTCAAATTATCTAGTTTTCTCATAATATTTTCGATACCTTATAGCTATGCAATGAATCAAGACTGGCTCTCATTCAAGTTTGAATTAAATTTAGAATCGGAGTGAAGGACCGAATCCCCCCCATGCACACGTGACTAGTAGCTTCATATGAGCCGAGACTAATTAATATCTTCAGCCATTTTCAAACTGTTCGCTTACAGGTTCTTCTCTAATAATCCAGGAATTTCACAGATTCTTAAAACGCTTTTGTTGCTATTTGTAGAATTTGTTGTTTGCTAATTATGGGCGCGCTAAAATGTGATCTTTTTTTATTTATCGAATTTTACTGCTAGTGTATCTTTGGTTTTTCTTCATTCGATTTTTGTCACCAAATTTTTTCTTTGGTTGCCTTAATAAAACCCATTTTATTTTTTACTAAAATCAATTGAAAGCACAAAAATGATCCAAAAATTTGGCCAGTGCTGATTTTAACGCTATCTGTTAAAATCAATTGATAGATCTTAATAGATTGGTCAAGTGATAGACAATATTTTTTGTCTATTTTGAATCTATAACAAGCAAAAGAATTTATGTTCCTTTTTTTTCAGTTATTATCCACAACACTCCCCAACACCTCACCTCTTCAAAATGGTTCCATATTATAATCCTAATAACTATTTTTGGATTCCCATCGTAAAAATTTAGAAAATCAATAATGCTACCTAGCGAATGGTTTGCAGCCCCCAAATAAGTGGAACGTGATTATATAGTGTTAAATGAAGTTTTATTTCAAATTAATCTTGCTGGAACATTTTCTTTTCTCAACTGGCTGAAACAGTAGCTACAATTTTTCTTCGTTCTTATCATTATTGTCTCATTAAATGTTATTTCAAATGTACTTCAATTCAACTCAATTTGCATAGTTTTGTTTTTGGCTAAAATCACTAAAAATTTTAATTTCTTCCTTTTACTTTTTTTAGACAATCCTCCGTTTTTTGTTTGTTTGTATCGACTACGGAAAATTAGCTCCCATAAATATGTTTAGCTGCACGCATTGAAAATGAATAAAAACTGGAACTTATTTTAACCTACTAAACAACATTAAAACGAGTTAAGTTATTGATATTAGGTAAGAATTTTGTTATTATCATGGCTAATTTGGAAGGAAAATACTCCTTCAGGACTGCCACTCTCAATTGAAGTTTCTGCATCTAGCATATTTTAATATAAGGAGCAGATTGTACTGTAAGCGAGTGACCTGACATCTCCATCCCGCAAACTTTATTCGTTGCACAGAACTAAAAAAAACTGGAAAGTTGTGTAAGAGGAAAATTGCATAAATGGAAGAATGCAAGTTGATGTTATTATCATCGAAGGTTGACATGTTTGAGGGAAAATACAAGAAGAGGATTGATAATTCAAAACCTTTACATTAGCTGTAAAAGGTTATGATAAAATACACACAAAAAAGCATAGGTTGCATTTCTTTTTCCTGCTTCCAAAATTTCACCTCGATTTTTAGACTTTTCCCCCCTCTGGCATCCAAATCTTTTTTTAAAGGCGAAATCGGTTTAAAAAAAAAGTACTTATGAGATACTTCAACCAGATTTTAGTGTTTATAGCTGAAAAACAAAAACCACGGAGAACAAACCGTCTGTGATATTTAAAAATGCGATATACACCAATTTGTAACTTTTCAGGAGAGCTGAAACACGGAAAAAGTATGTCGGCTGTGGTCGCTCTGAAGGATGAAACTAGTGGAGATAAAGGGAATATATTCTAAACCAACTTTTTATGCTCTTTTCAGCGATATAAAATTAAAATATTCCGAGTGAATCCAAAATTATTCCCACTTTATGGCGGATGTCTCCTTTTAACTATCCTCTTCTGTCATAAATATTCTGAGCGAATTCAAAATTAATCCATTTTTGGCGTGTCTCCTTTTTCCTTGAAAAAAAGGAGACAAATGCCATTATAAATAATCATTATAAGATAATCCTCTTCTGTCAAAACTGGCGTTTGTCTCTTTTATCTTCGTAACGGTAAACGATAGGACGATTCCGACTCCAACATTCGATTCCTCGTGCTGAGTTTACTCACAACACATACATAACTAATTTTCTACCAAAATGGCATATGTCGCAATTTTTATTATCAGAGCTGAAACAGTCTACCAAATACCCAGTGTAGTGTGAAACCTTATTTATGTTTCTACTTGCTTCCAAGAGTAAGCAATTTCCATCCAATTTTTTTACATCAATTCATGTTTGGAATAATGCTTGCCTACATTGCGTTATAAAAAAAGGCGTAAAAAAGGGAAAAAGAACCAGACTTTTCCTGCATAATCCACACTAGCAAAAGGGTGAAAATCCTGAAGAGAAGTATTTTCCTGGCTTTTACTCTTAGAATTTGAAAATTTGCTTAGTTTTCTCATTTTGTATGAAAATAAGGTGTAACAACGTTTCATGCCTACTTGCTATTTTGGATAATAGACGTTCCAATTTTAACTGTTAAAAAAAATAATACCTTCTTTTTATCCATAAAAAATGTAGGTGCGACTGGTACACTACCCCACTGGGTTCCTCTTGGTTGGGAATCGCCTAAAAGTTAAAATGCTCCGTATCCAGTATTCTTCCTTAGAAAGTTATTATAATAGCACTAACTGGCATTCAGAAAACACAGAAAAGAACGTCTCTGGTAGCGATCCTAACGGAAGATATTCTAATTTTGTTCTACACCGACTCTGAATATTTGTGAAAAAAAATTGCCATGAGAGGAGGGTTGATGTTTGAAAATCCATAAATTATGCCCTTAGCATCATAGGCCCAACGGTAAACTATATGTTTCAATCCCAAGACAGAGTCCAAATTCCCTTCAAATCTGACAAAACAATTACCAGTGCAGCTCTGAAAACAATTGTGTTGTTATATAATGTGCTCTTGAAGCCTGAAACAACGCGAGCATTGGTCATTATACAGTCAGTAGATTGAATTTAAACCCTTATGACTTCAATACATAGTTTTGCTAAGTTTACACTGTTTTGCCTCGTGGCTAGGGGATCAAAGTGAAAATTCTAGTTTTTTTGGAGGGGGGGGGGGAGAGGAGGAGGTACGAGGACTTCAAATTTTGCTTTGGAAGAAAAGAGGTAAAGTAGTTTTTCTGTAGTTCTCACAGGATAGTATATGCTACTTTTCTTTTAATGGGCATGCCTGCCAGGTCCTTCACTAGTATCATGAGTTTATGACATACAGGGTAGTTAAAGAATAGAAAATTTGGTCCCCATAGATCTGTATAGAAGACTTCCACACATTTCTTCCGAAAAACTTATTTTGACTTTCTGCTTATAATCGCAAGGGGTCTTCTATCCTGAACCAAGAGATTCTACTATCCCAAATAAGATGAGCTTAAGCCCTTCTTTTCCTAATTACAACTACACTTAACTAATATTTAAGCTGGTCTGAAAAAGCCCATACCAAGAATAGAAAAGAACTCATTTTAATTTTTCAGATACAAAATACCAAACCACACATGCATACTTTAAAGGTGTTACGCAGCTCAATATGGTCTTCCTCCAGCTCCTGTAAAAAAATTTAATAATAATAATAAATAAATAAAAAAACCTAAACTTAACAAACTTTTAGCTTAAACAAATATTAATAATTATAATTTAAAAAAAATAACAAGAGCACAAAAAACAGGGCTGTGGAGGAGGTTAGAAGTTATAACCAATTCTGACTCCAACCCCGACTCCAGACGTTTTCAATATACCGACTCCCAGTCCATTCAGCAAAAATTTACTAAAACTCCCGAGTTCAGGGTCCTATTATTAAGCTTCGTTTAACTAGATTTTATAAGTTATAACCGACTCCGATTTCCAGACATTTTCAACATACCGACTCCAACTACACTCAGCAAAAATTGACTAAAACTACGACTCCACAGCACTGTTTTAAAGCTTTATTTAACTAGATTTTATAAGTTACAACCAACTCCGGCTCCAACTTCAACTCGAGACATTTTCAATATACCGATTCCCACTCTGACTCCATTCACTAAAAATCTACTAAAACTCCGAGTCCACAGACTTGTTATAAAGCGTCACTTAAGATTTTATAAGTTATAACTGACTCCGACTCCATTTAGACATTTTCAATATACCGACTCCATTCAGACAATTTCAATATACTGATTCTATTCAGCCCTAGATTTACTAAGACTCCAACTCCATAATCTTGCAAAAAAAACTTATCAATTGAACAAAGTAGAAATACTGTGACAGAGCAGACAAACTCACTGTTTTCTAATTTTACAGTAGAACGACTGTTCTACCAAAAGAATGACTTCTGAATCTAGTTTTCAAAACAAGACATAAAAGCAATTTGGATCCTAAGATTATTTTGCCATTTCTAAATTTTTCGTAAATGGTGCTTTTAATCTAACGACCTAAGTTGCAGATTATAAATTCAACCATACTTATGTGGACAGCTTAGTTTTGCTTAAAACAACAAATAAGTTCATACCACCACAGAGCTAAAAATACAGTCCACAGTCCACTACAGAGCTAGAAAATACAGTTTATTGGTCGGTCTCCTATGCTTAGTGCGTTCAAAAATAGATGCAGTACTACAGCTCCGTAGTTGTATGTACTGGACTTGCACAGTGTTTTTTTTGCTCAAGTAATGCACCCGTACTATTTTATAGCAAATAGTAGTGTACCTATCTCTAGACGCACTAAAAGTCGGACGACGACCAATAGACTGTATCTAGCAGAAAGACGCCAAATTTCCGTACTCGGAATTTGGGGTCTCCGAGCCTCCAAGTCGTACTCGGAGTACGGCTATTTAACCGACATCCTTATGACTTTTTTCTTCTTTAAAATCGCCCTTCTCATGATTCAAAATCATCAGCATTAGGCCTACCTTTTGAATTTTCAAGTAAAAACTAAAAGAATAAAAGCATATGTTCTTAAAATACAGTTACCTCGCCAAGCATCTGCAGTTGAAAATATTAGACAACAAAAGATATAAAATTCTTTATTTACGAGTATTATTTGGCATAATTTCGATTGGTATTTGGCTTATATAATCCAATATAACAAATTTCTGTTATACTCAGATCGATGCACAAAAAGAAAGGCTCAAAACCAAGGTTTGCTCATTGGTCTCTGCTACAGCCAGTAAAATGATTCTAGTCGAGAATACTCAAATATTAGTCATGCACCTAAGTGCATTTTCAGTGATATACAAGGAGTGGTAAATTAACCATCATACTGAGTAAAAATAGGGGGTGGGTACTTCTCCCACAAAACACTGAAAGAAAATCGCGACCTAAAAATTCATTTCTTTGACGTTTTCAGCCATCCTTCCCATTAGAAAAGGTTTTTCATCTAATACAGGGTTCGGACAGGTCGGTTCGTTTCAAATTATAGGCTCTGTCCTATTTTTATAGGATTTCCCGGGCCAAAATATAGGCCAAATATAGGATTCGGAAGTCCTCGGGATCAGATCTGTGGCAGATGGCGTGGGATGCCTGGTCACACAAATCCGTCATTTCCCGAGTTTTTCATTTATTAATTTTTTCTAAATTTCAAATAGAAACTGTACAAATAGTAGAAAACAGTAAAAAATCAGATACACATAGTGTGCCAACGATTGACTGATACAGGTAAAATATTTGGAATCACTCTTGCTGCTTCTTAGGCATCAATTTCGATATGAGATCAGTTTTTCTCTTTGCAAGAGGCTGCTTCATTCTCGCAGATTCCACCATCTGCTCTCCATCACTTGTCCTGGGCTTCACAGCTCCTTCGAGCAGAGAAACAGCTAGGGCAATGTCTATGGATCTCTTGAAATTGGCAGCCTTCTTCATTCTGTCGGTCGCTTCCTGAAGTAGAGTAGCTGCTACTGTTCTCTTTTCTTGCTCTGATGCTCTAAGTTATTTTCCTTTTGCTTTCCAGGTCTTCTATTTCTTTCTTTTTGTCGTGGACCTCGTGCAACTTCCGCTTGCTGTCCTCTTCGAAAGCTGCTTTCTCCTTCTCAGATAGCTCTTCTTTTTTTTTTCATCCAGATATTTTTGATACCAAGACCGTGCGGAACGTGCAAGATTAAACAGCTCTTTTGTAATAACAAACCGTTCTGGTTTTCCTCCATAAAGCCTCAACGTGGCATATACCATGAGTCTCGCATCCAGAACGCGTTCAGACATCAAGGCCTGGTCTTCACCGAGAATACTACCAGAACGCGAGAACCCACGCTCAGCATCTGCGCTGCCATGCGACAACGTCAGCACCGCTTTGATAAGCTTGGTAAGTTCCGGGTACTTGCTGTCCCCATGCTCATTCACCAGTCCAAAATAATGGCTCCAAAAATGAGCGATCCGAGTAATGTCCTCACGGGGTCCAGTTTCCGTTCGCAAAAGCAGCCACTCAGCCTGGGCGACGACTGAGCTTACTCCAATCACAATCTCGCGTGCCACAACCGCTATGTCTGCAATGCTTCTTGAATCCTTCATGTTGATCTAGAAAAACATCTTTTTCCAGGGGACTTTTGTTCAAAATATGGCGAATACCCGCAATAAAATGTTTTCGCACATTGAAATAGAAAATGGTCTTGTCTTTCAGTGTTGCTTTCTCACCGAAAGCTCGTTCCACATTTTTGTAAACTATGGGCTTTTCTGCTAATTTTTCAGCAAGGTTCAACATTTCTGGTGAGAAATTTTCAGTCTCGGTCACGAAATCTGGAGTAAAGACCCGTCCGCAAAGCGTCACAACTAGTCTTTTGATCTCTGAGTGCAGAACATGAATGAGAGGCTCTTCTTTCTGGAACAGTTGGGTGAAACGCATGAACAGTTCTGCTGAGACTAGAACAAACTCGAGTTGAGCCTTCATCGTCGCACTTTTGATATAAGCCACAATCTTCAGAAATTTGGGAGTGGACAGAAGATTCTTCAGTTTTTTCTCTCTCGGCACGAAGTTCAGGAAGTACTCTAGGATTGCCGGCCACTGCTGCACGATTCTAGCCAGGGCACGTCCGATCGTCAGCCAGCGGCTTGGGACATGCTTCATGAAAGCATTCTCTGGCACTCCCACTTTCTTTTGGCACTTTCGATAGTCTTCACAACGTGCAGACCAGCCGTCAAAGAATGAATGCACAAGAATAACAAAGTTGGAACTTTCTTCTCCGAACACCTGAAGACCTTTCAAGAAAGCGTTATGAATTACATGGATGTTGCAAGTACCAATGTTCAACATTACCTTTCCCGTCACTTTCTTTTTTTCGGCATTGAACTTGTTCCAAACGCTTTTGTTGACGTTTGGTCCGTCACTTCCAAGTGTAATCAGTTTTTCAAGTGGCAGCTGATTCTGCTCAATGGCTGACACAATCTTCCTATACAGGTCATCACTTGTTGTCGGTGATCAGATACGTGAGTTTCTTCGCACATAGGGACATTCCGTCGGGGATCTTACCGAGAAAAATCGCATGGAAGGTTGCGACAATATGGTCTGAAGAGTTAGCAGACATGGAACTCTGTACCGTCTGAAGTGCCGATATTAACTAAGCTTTATAAGCGGCATCACGCTCACAAAACATGTTTGTACCAACTAATGGTTTATCCTTGATTGTTTCATCACCTCGAGATTGTCCGGTCAGGTGAAGCTGTAGTGGATGTAGTTGAGCTGTAACTGCGGCTTTGTGTTCTGCATATCGGACATTTTGGTTTAGCTGAGCAACCCCAGCTGTGCAACCCAGATTTTTCAAGCAGAGTTTGCAAAAGAACGAGTACTGGTCGTTCCCAGTCTTACACTATTCGCCAATCTTTCTACCGCTGCAATCCGTCTTAGCAAGCCATGAACTATTGAACTTGGTAGGCCCCATACTTAATTACCAAGCATCACCTGCAAAATAGCATCCCGCGATTAAAAGGCCATAAAAAGAAAAAATAAGGATATATCCGAAACTGGGCCGTATTTGCATCAGCCTTTTATAGCGTTCAGCCAGGAAACGCATAAGTCGCAAGAACTCACAGTCTCATTAAGCAGAGACTGCAAGCCTATATACTGATCTTCGCTCATTTCGGACAGGCCCAACATGACAAAAAACAAAACATAGACTACAAAGTCAACACAACAGAATAGCCCAGGCAGAAGCAGCTTACTAATCCCAACACAAAGCATTAGTTAAGTTCAAACAGCTCAACAGTTCTAATTAGTTATCGATCTACACCGAAGGACAGCACAGTCTACAAGCAGAGTCAAAAGCAAAGAAAAGCACATTTTGGCTTACTTAACGAGCAGTGAAAATTGCAAATCATGAGCAATGTCTTTGGTGTTCTTCAGCCGAAAATATAGGAATAATAGGATTTTAGCCAAAATATAGGCCTTTTATAGGAGCGCATTAAAATATAGGAATTTATTGGAATTTATAGGCGAGTCCGAACCCTGATAATAGTCTCCAATACTGGGACCTATGTACACCACTGCTTTAGTAAAGTAAGGTCTTAGGTCAAGCAATAACTCTGAACACACCAAAATTTGTATATGTTCATTACACTTGTTTGAAGATTGGGGAGTTCATACAAAAAAATGACCTCAGATTAAGGATAATTTTAACGTTGAATCCCTTGTTCATATTCTTTTGGAACAGAATCTGAATTATGGTCGCCTGAGAAATCCTAGAAGCAGCTTTAAAATTAACGTAATGTACTTTAAATAGTCATCAAAAAAAAAAAAAAAAAAAAACTTGCCAAATCACCAGAAGCATTTTATTATACTAAGCAAATCAAAATTTAAAAAAATTAGTTGAAAGTAATAAAACTATTTTTTATAGCTAGGTATATCATATTATTTTAATATCTTAAGACTCACCTCTCATGCCGGGTGGTCCTCCAGGCCTTGGCATATTTCCCATACCCATTGGAGGCATTCCCATCATTGGTCTCATAGGTGGCATACCAGGACGGGGAGCCATTCCTCCTCTGTTCATACCTGGTGCCATTGCTTGCGCTGCCGGGCCACCCACACCCCGGACTGGGCCTTGTAATCCTAGAAAAGCCATTGATTAAGAACTGAGCTCTCAAAATTTTCTAAAACAAATTCCAAAACAAAAATCAGTAAACTCGTAGAATATTGAGCTTTTTGGCGGCCGAAATCCTCTATAAAGCTTCTAAAATTCTTGCCCAATGACTATGACTTTTCTAAAAAATCTCACAAGAGAAATATAATATTAACCCCAGTCAGTTTTTCCTTTTTGAGCAATTTTTCTTATATTTGGCCCCCACAGAAAATAGTTTACCATAATCTTTTAGGGAAGCTAAAAACGAAAATGGAAAAAAAACAACAAGGGTCTAGCATTAAACAGCGATACAGGCAGGGACGTCCCGACGGGGAGCGGGAAGGCCCCCCCCCAAATTTTTTGGCATTCGGTAAAATTTTCGCTGAAGACGAAAATTTCGGCATAAAATTTACAAAATAAGCTGAAATTTAGCAAAATTCTTGATTTCTGCAGAAAATTCGGCATAAATCAGGTAGCAATTCGGTGAAATTTACGAAGATCACCCCCCCCCCCCCCCAAATAAAATGAACGTCAGGACGCCCCTGGATACAGGAGACATTCTTATAAACTCCATTTGACCATCTTATTTAAAAGATGTTCATAACACATTCCATAACGTTAAAAGAAAGGATCAAACAGCTTGATCGAATCGAAATGAACTAGCTGTGTTAATAACCATGGATGGGCTCCAAGCAAAATCCAACCTTTGAATTATTACTTCAATGCATAAATATGTATATATTTTTGGGGGAATTCAGCTATCTTATCGCTTTCAATTAGCAAGGTGCTTTGTTCTTTTGATTTTTTTTTCTATTTCTCAGTATCGTGGTTTCATCATTTATGGACTTCTTTGGAAGGTGTTTTTTATTATTTCTAGTAACATTGAAGACGACTTGGCAGAGGTCCATACCTAAAATGTTTCACAGTTGAACTTTTTCGGAAGAATAGGAAGATAAGTCTGCGAACCGAGATTAGAATTTTGGAAGTAACAGCGATGACAGTGGTCAAATATGGTCCTGAAACGTGGGCACTCCGGAAGACGAAGGAGAATTTGTTAGACGTTTTTCAGAGGAATTGTCTAGATTCTTTTGGGTACCCATCTGGCTGAGCATATTTCAAAAATTAAGGCTGTGCAATAAATGTGACTCTATCCTGCTTTCTGGGGCTATAATGAGAGAAAGCTTGAGATGGCTAGGACAAGTTATGCAAATGAAGGATGACAGATCGCAGAAAATCGACGTTTTTACCCAACCATCTAGGGTGAAACGACAAGCAGGCCGTTCCCGAATGGGGTGAGAGGAGGTTCTAAAAAAGGCTATAAGAGGAATAGAAACTTGTTGGGAGGGTGTAAGGAGGCTTTAAATGGACTGGAATGGAAGAATATCGTGCATAGCTGTGTTGACCTCTTAAGGCAGCTTATTGCTACAGTAAGTTGTTGGTAGTATTCGTAATAGCTTTATTTCACTGGCTGAGAGTTTTTTTTTTCATTTGAACTTTTATTTGCTCTCGTTTATCCATTTTTAGTGGGTAGATTTGCAAACACGTTATTTATTCAGAAGACACTTTTCCCGTTAATTCCGAATTGTATGTTATCAAGCCTTTGTTTCAATCTTCTTTCAACCGCATAAGAAGCATTTATTCCGATGACTCAGTTAAAAGTTTGCCATGACTCACAACACTCACATTTTCGACTGACGAAAGAATAACGTGTTTCTAAAGCACAAATGGGAACGAATAATCAGCCATACCACTGAAGGTCCTAGGATATTCAGTTATTGCTTCAGATTTAGCATGAAACAAGTAAAACGGTTGTCTAAAATAAGGAAGTCAATGAGATACATCTTAGCCGGTAATTCGGCTATATGACTAATCGGAAAGACTAAGTTTATATTACATATATGCATAAAGAGAAGTGCAATATGACGGAAGTATTTTATCTGTGACCGGGAAGTAATTATTTTGTTCTGTATAAATATAGTTTGTTTTAATTGTAATACTTTAGTTTATCTGCTGATGATGGTCACTGATGTCCATGATCGAAATATCCAGAAATTTTGGTCTTACCTACGTCGTATATATGGGGATGATAGACTAAGCAAGTGTACAACTGTAAATTCAGCAACACTCCGTCTGCAATTGGAAGAAGGAGATTGTGCCATCTTCATTAAGCATTCAACTTACATTTAGGAGATATTAAAGAACTCAAGACTGAATAAACCCTCTCATCTAATGAACCAGAAACTATCTTTGATCCAGAAGTAATTATTTTGTTCTGGATAAATAAAGTTTACTTTAATTATAATACTTTATTCTATTTGCTGATGACGATCACTGATGTATGTGATTGAAATATCTAGAAATTTTTGTGTCTGATTTTCACTGCTTATAAAAGGACTTGTCCCAATCTGAACTTTTATTTGTTTGCAATATGACGGCTGCTGAAATTTAAAAAGTGTTAAGTGACATTCTTTTTTTGTCGAACGGGATTTCCAGCCCATCTACTGAAATGTTGGACGAATTGGTCTAACCGTTTTTCTACACCTTGCTTGGTTTTGGGATATTAAGAAACTGCTGGGTTTCCCAAAATGTGTCATCCCTCCTCTAATCACTGCCAAAAATAGTTGTAAATTGCAGCTGAGTACTTAACAGTAAATCCTCTCCAGAAGTGGCAGGATACCGTTTAGGAATGCACGATCGCGATTATAGCTCCTGACTCGAGAAACAGCAAAGAGGCTTTGAAATGGCAATACTTGGAGAGCAACCTTTCCACATTGTTTTGTAAGTTGCACGACCTACTTTTAGATTTATACTAACCATTTATTCTTTTAAGAAAACATAGTAGTGGAAATCCTAGTAGTGGCTATTGTAAACCATCCAATGAAATGTTAGAACTTGCTTTTGTAGTGTAAAGTTCACCTGCTCCCACAATTACATTACGGTGAGGTGCTACTAATATAACTATTTTTCTTGAGGCGACACGGAAGCTTAAAATCATTTTGAGAGCCTCAGCGTCGGATCACCGTCAAAAAGACAAACAGCGCATTAGTAATTCTCCCAAAAGACTAGCCATTATCAGATAGCTGTCGAGAATTTTTGGTTTGACTGTGAAATTTCACTGAAAAGACGATCAAATTTTACGTCCCTTTTGTTAGCGAGCTGGCCAATCAAAGGACGTGGCATCGCAGGAATCTTCCAAAGGTCAAATGATAATTCCTCTGAGCTGATTTTTACTGTTTTTCTAGCATGTAAGCTAGAACATTTTCTAAAACAATCTCTTTTCTGAAATTAAAGATAATTCTGCTCCATTTAATAAAAAAAAAATTTTTACGAAAAAAAGTTGCTAAGTTGAACACCAAGTTTTGCACTTCAGTATTTCTACTAATATAATTATGAAATGATAAGAGAAACAAGTCCTTCAAATTTGTTATTAGCTTTTTCTAAGGGTAATTTAAAAGGATAAATTTCAAGATAAACTCAGGACTTCTATCAGCAATGACAGGGTTTATTGACATAGAACAGCACAGAACTTTTATCCATTATCCAACATTAATGGTTTGCTTAAAGCTTTATGGATTACATTGGATATGATCAGTGACATGTGAACCCAGAATTTTAAAATAATATATTCATCAAAAGAATCTGTTTTCACACTGACTGTATGAAAAAAAGAAGTAAATTTCTGAAGAAATTTAAGTTTGAAATCATAAGTCGAAAGCCCGAGAACCCAGACCAGGTTTCGCAGTGTTATATTTGTATCAGATTCTTTTGATTGCTAGTTTAAAGGATGCTTATGTTCGATAGTGGTCATACTTTCAGAAAAAAAGAAATAAAGATAATACAATGCACATGAAAACTGCATCATCAAATTGAATACATCGGAGAATCCTGAACAAACACCAAGGACTTTCAATAGCATACTATTTGTATCAGTACCATCAGGTTGCTAATTTAATGAGAGACTATGCCAAATATTGGCCGGCCATTTGTAGAAGTATATGCATTAAAAAAAAAAGAAAAAAAAAGTCCACTGTAAAATGAAATGCAGAAAATGGAAAAAGAGAAGGCACTA
Organism: Artemia sp. Kazakhstan ARC1039; assembly: GCA_029168905.1. NCBI lineage: Eukaryota > Metazoa > Arthropoda > Branchiopoda > Anostraca > Artemiidae > Artemia > Artemia sp. Kazakhstan ARC1039. The sequence goes on along the minus strand of JAQQPU010004335.1, from coordinate 26,211 downwards.
AATGCCTTGAGCATACAGAAAGAGTTTCATCTTGCAACCACTTTTTCTGGATGGACCCTGGTTCACCAGAACAAACCACAACCGACTTTTCCTTACCTGGAACTGCTGCGGAAGGCGCTGCAGTTGCCACCCCTCTTCCTGCAGCTCTTCCAACCCCTGGGCCGGCTGGGGCTCCTGCAACTGGAACTCGAGCTAACCCTTCCTCTGGGGGAGGGGGGCCTTCAACCGTCATATTGACTACTTGATCTCCTCTTAGCAAAAGAAAACCTGAAATATAGATAAAATCATAGAGACATTCAGCAAAACTATTTTTTCATTAAAAAAAACTTTTCCCTGGATAATATTCACCCCAGGTTTGACCCTTAGGGGGTGGGGGAGGGGGTCAAAGCATACTTCTTATTTAGGTTGGAGGGTCAAACACAACAGTCTATTTTTGAAAAAAAAAACTTATTCAATTTTTCTTAGAAAGGGGTACTTAAGACCAATCTCCAGGGGCAATCCACCCATATGTTAATCTTTTCTTAAGAAAATTAAGAGCTGAACTAAATAAACAAAAAAAAACTTTTAGAGATTTTACACTGGTATGTAGTACTTTCTTCCAAACTAAATCAAAGCATATTAAGTAAAAACTATGGTTTGGAAAATTCCAAAGTGAATGGGGAGAACAATATTGCATACTTTTATTTTATTACTGAACCAAATAGCTTAAGAGGATTTTTGAAGATTGCCAATTGATACAATAAATCATGTATGATGCCCTCAAAGTAATTAAAAATTAAATAATCTGTACTCAATGTAGCAGCAAGTGCTGAATGAAACAATTGCCATAAACACAAATCACAGGTATTGTTATTGCCTCTCATTTCAGAAGTGAGATAAAAAAAAAAAGAACAAATGAACACCATTTAGTGGCTGAAAAAACCAATCAGTAATTATTTTTTGTTATGTTTGCAAATAGAGAAATAAATACAGAGGGAGAGAGAGAGAGAGAGAGAGTGAGAGAGAGAGAGAGAGAAAGTAAGAGAGAGAGAGAGAAAGAGAGAAAGAGAGAAAGAGGAGAGAGAGGAGAGAGAGAGGAGAGAGAGGGGAGAGAGAGAGGAGAGAGAAAAAGAGAGGGAGAAAGAGGAGAGAGATGAGAGAGATGAGAGAGAGAGAGAGAGAGAGAGAGAGATGAGTATTTAAGAAGAGAAGAATAAAAGCAAAGATGGCAATATAAAGAACTAGGCCCATCTTTAAAGAAGTTTATTACCTTAAAGATGGTGTCCCATATTTTAGATTTACAGGGCTTGGAGTTGAACTCCAGGGTGTTATAATTCAGAATAACAAGCTTCTTTTTAGCTCTCAATGCAGCACTTAGTTCTAAATTATTAAGGAATATTTCTGCCAGTTCTATTTCTGCCTTCAAAAGGTAGAGATATTTTCCTCTTTTAATATTTTAAATATTTTATTTTTTTTAAATAAATATTAATTTTCTTTTTTTTTAATATAGCATGCCTTTGGATTTGAAAAATTGGTATAAAATTGACAATTAAGAATTGTCAATATTAAGTTATTGACAATTGATATGATCAATAAATAGTATCCATGAGATAAAGTAACAATACATAACCCTTTTTGCTCAAAGATTAAAATCACTGATTCTATTGAAACTTTTTACGATGAATTCGAAGAACAAATCAGAATTCTGTATGACCAAATGTTTTTACAAGTAATTTTTGTTGAAACTGAGGTACTATAGACTTTTTACAAATATATTTGGAATATTTTAAGATACTTTTTGCAGGTTTCTTTACGATTTTTTTTTTGTTACGACTACAATCGCAATTTTCCTTAGCAGCTGCAATCTTGCTTATCAATTTAAAAAGTAATCTTCTCGTCTAAAATCCAAAAAATACAACAAAACAGTAATAAAAATTAAAATACAACTTACAAATTACAAAATACAAATTAAAATACAAAATACAAATTAAAATTAAAAATACAATAAAAATAAAACAAAACAACAAAAATACCCAAACAGTACAAGCCCACAAAAATATTTTTACATTTTTTTATTTAGCATACATTGCAACATTCAAACCTTCCCAAACAAATAGTTTTCTTTTCTTTTCTTCAAAACACAAATAAGTTTAAATCTACCAATTGTGACCCTTAGTAGGCTGAGGGATAAAGTTTTTTTTTAGTTAAGACAAAGATATTCAATTGTAACCTAGGACAACTTCCTCAAACAGAATTCAAGAACACATTTAAGATTTTTCCAAGGAACACAGTCTGTACAAGGTCATATTTTCTTCTCAGACTAAAACTTGTTAAAAAACAAAGAATATCAAAACAAATCATTTTTTGCCCCCTACACTATTCATACCTAAAACCCACAACTTTCTAAGATTTTCCTTTTGGCTGTTCCAAATTTATGAAGTTTTTATTGCAGTATCACATTTTCAACAGTGTTGTCATGTTAATCCATGAAAATGAATAAGCATAACTAATCGGTTAAGTTTGACAACATGCTTCATACATAAAAATTCAAACGTGAACAATGTGTTGAATCCCAAAGACAACTGCCCTTTCAAAGTCAAACGACACATTCTTAAGTTTTTTGGTGTCATATGTTTTGAACTTATTTTTGCTGGTTTTCTGACCAGGTTTCATTTCCTTTTTTCATTTGAGTTACTGACTACTTGCAAAATATTGCATAAGTGCATGTGGATGTCTTTTTCATTAAAAATTGATTCTTAACTTAGTATTAGTATTCACTTAGTTATTGATTATGACTTAGTATAGCTTACAGTTAGAAATATCAATAGTTTTCTGAATTACGATTAACACTGTAAACTAATTCATGGATACGAGGTTACAAAGATCTGAGACGCACTGTGACGAGTTTCGGACATCTCCTTTAGCCAATTCAACGTGATGCGCTCAATTCCAGGTAAATTTATACCAGGAAAAATCGTGGAGACCAATAAGCGTCAAAACATAAGTGGGCATATGAAGCGTGAAATACTATCTATCCATCACACTACCTACAAGTTGCTGCTTGATATCTTCTACGGTCAATGGTTGGTGCTTCAAAGCTTCAAGCAGAGCGCTCGCGATGTCTAATCCTGTAAGCCTACTAATGACTGGCAAGTCCACAATGAAAGATTCAAGACGTCCAGCAAGGAAAGAAATATTACCAACAATCTGGAACCGTTCGCCTATTAGGCGTCATCTCGTCGTCAATAATAGCAAATCGCGGTGGCCGTTAAGTAGCGAGTAGATTTGTACTAAGACATCTTTGCAGTTGGGAGTCAATACATTTGGCAAAAATAGGAGTAAAACTTGCGACTGTGGTTCATTTCACCAACAGGAAGGCCTTTCACGCTATCAAGAGTTATATCGCCTTTGTATTGGAACTGGGAAACATGACTCACTTTAAGCTGCCGATAAGCATTCAAACCACAGATCAACCCCGTTCTATGGTTTCTATACATAAGCCGATCTGCTTTGGACATTTTGGCAGCGTCATCTAGCAAACTTTGTTTATGAGCCAACGATTCTAGATGCAGAACTACTTTCGTCTTGAGATATCGGAACTCCCCAGGTTGATTTGAGTAGGCAAAGTTAGTTCCAAGTGAAACATTACAAGTGATTCGTTTAGTGTTGGTGCAGGTTAAACACTTTGTCCAAAGCTCAGTATCTTTGTCAAAAATAACTTAAAATGTTCGTCTGAAAGCGTTTGAAGTCTTTTCGTCGTATGTGTCAATATTAGCAAAGCTTCGGAATCATCAGTGCTACTAGGTTTGTTATTTTTTAAAACAGAGCTGGATAATGATGTTCCTTTGTTCTCAAGCTTTTGCAGAACAGCTTTTATCATACTTATAACTAACGCTAGCTAGTCTGACTCTATGGTCACTGCAGAATTGTTTCTGGGTCGTTTCTCGGGATTGGCAGATGTGGAGGGTGTATGAGGGTCAAAGACAGCAATAGGGTTTTCATTGGTAGGCGCTGGGGCACTTAAAGACCTACTGACTTTTCGGTGAACAGTTGAAGCACAATGAAGCACAGACAATGAGCACTCAACTGCTGAACTTAGCGGTATAGTTGAACTAGATAAGCTACCACAGTAAGTGACTGAAAATTTGGTGAAAGCACAAGCAATTGATTGTTCCCCTTTTAATCTGAAAGGCTGATTAGGGTGTTTTTTGCCAATATGGCCTTTGACTGTGTAATACCAGCCAGATACATTGCAGTACCCGCAGTGAACAAGGCGCTTTGAAGCTGGATGTATGTATTATCAAAAGCGGAAAAGAAGCGGTTAGCAAAGTTGTAAATTTGAGTATTTTATTAAAATTTGATAGTCTGCGAGAGAAACAAAACGAGGTCTTCGAGGGGAACCAATACTTTAGATCAGCTTAGGCATTTACGGACAGACATCCTAATGACATAAGAACCTTGGAATCAAATGGGTGAATTTCGGTAAACGGTTTAATACTATTTTCTGGGCTTTGGCTGGGTCCTCAGTACGGTGATATCAGAACAAAAGAACATCATATATAGAACTAGCACTCACAAACCCTACAGCCAAAATTTTCACTTCCCAAGTATCTCAAACTGAATCTTTCGAAAATTGACCCCCGCCCCTTCCTTTCCCTTGGATATTAAGATACAATATCTATCTTCGAATATGACCTGACTTTCATCATAAGTATCCTGTCGCGTTACTTTTTTACTTTTTCAAGTTGAATTTACGGAAGCTTGGCTGTATTCCGGTATAGAGACATCACTGGGTAAAAATAAGCATATCAAAAACGAATACAGATTTTGTTTTTTGTTTTTCAATTGCTCTTTTTTTTAGTTTTGGTTAGTTGGGTCAAGTTGCTCCTTAATTACAGCTCATTGTCATGAACTGTTTGATCAACCATTCTCTGATGGAATCAAACTTTATCTTCAAACACATATATCAGGTAGCACACTAAGAAATAAAGACCAACAGTTCGTAAGCAATAAGTCCGAAAATAATATGGAACTTCACAAAAAAAAATCTGGAACTAATAATTGCATTTTTACTTTTTGCTGTAATATTTAATTTTTTATGAATCATATTTTTGGGGTCGCTTCCGTTTCAATCACCTATTCCCGACTTTGAATATAGTCCATAGCTTAATTTTGCCTCTTTAGGAGGAGCAAGGGTGGGGTGGATTTTTACGGTAAGAAGAGTTTTGAATGGAAAATTCAATTTTACCAATTTTTTTTTCTCTTTTAATTCTATGGTTTCTATCTCAAGATTAGCCTTCATACATGGTTAATAATTGTTCAAACACTACAAGTTGTGGAGGTACGCCTAGATATTTAAACAAATTTCCAAAACCCTAATTTGAGCAGAATATCTATTCCATAAAATTTAATTCACCTACTTAACAGCTTTCCTAAACCGTAAGAAGATCTCAAACCGCATTAGAACCACTCAATCAAGCATGAACGCCCACCAGAAATATTACAAGGCACCAGAATAGCAATGGTGAGAGGAGGAAGAGGGGAATACATTTGAAGATAAAGGGTTGTACGAAAAAAAATCTAAAGGAAAAAAGAAAGGTACTTTATTTTTACATACCAAATGCAGCAAAATTCAACAAAATTTTAAACTGTGATGATTCCTGGCAAAAAAAAATCAATTCCTTTAATCTATCACACATTCAATTATTAGGTATTTACAATTAATAGATTATGTCCTTAACCTAGAGTAAAAGAAAATCAGACTCAAACTACAATTACAAAAAAATTATTTTATCTCAAGATTACAACAGATATAGACTTGTCTTTATGCAGTTTGCTAAGCCTTTGAAAGGAAGTTAGAAAGAAATAGAAATAGGAGCGTTGGAAATACTTTCCAAGAAGATATTTTAAGCTCTGAATTCATTCCCAGGAGCTTAAATTACCTGTCTTAGACCAACAACTCAGTAGAAGCCTAGAATTGGGGCTGTGAAGACGGAAATATTTTAAGAAAACAATTCTTATTTCATAACATGAAGAATAACGGTAGTCAACACATTTCGACTGCAGCTCCACTATACTTTATCCCCCTCCCCCTAATACTCAAATATATAGTCCAAATTATATATTTCTCATGATTTTTTCTGGTTCTTGATTTTGTCAGAGTTGGTTCAGTTTACAGGTTTAAACAAAAGTGATGCTAACAGCTTAAAGCAAATAGGATTTTTTTTAAAGGTTAATAAATTGTTTTTTCAATTGTTTCGTAACAAATCAATGCCTCTATATTATGTAACTTCAATAAAATGGAATTATAATCAAATAGTCAGTTTTGACCAATATTTTAAACCTTTCTATAGCGAAAAATAACAGAAAAGAGTATCATCTTAAAGGGTCCATTTAATTTCCGAGTTAAACGACAATTATATTTGGAAGAAGCATCAAGTGGTTTGTTCATGTAATAGCTCAATAGCAAAAATATTTCCAAATTTACCATGAAATCCCCTACCCACTCTCTGCATAGGCCACGTTTATAATGGTTATGTAAAATATACCTTTTTTATTTTAGAATGATTCTTCATTCTAACTCTCTTATATTTCCAGACCTTTGGAAATGAAACAGAATAGCAGAAGAAAACAAAATTAAAACTCACAATCGAGCTGTCAAAATAACCCTTTTTGCATCAATGTTCAGAACTACACTGAACATAAATGTGTTCAAATGAAATTCTTCACCACAAATCACAATAGAACCTTTGATGAAATGGCATAATCTTATAAAGATTATGCTTTTACTAACATTGGAAGAAAGGTCTATATTTCAATAATCTCTGTCTGGATTTCGATGGGTAGTGAATAATTGGGACAAAACTTTTGGAAAGTAGTGAAAAAATTATGTCAAGTCAAGTGATAGTCACTAGGGGTGGCAACCCTGAGCGAAAGGTAATTTCTAGGGAACCGATTTTTTTGGGGAAGACAGATTTTTGGCGAAATTCCCAAAAAATTGGGGATAGTAGAAGCACTGGCATTTTCCGCCAAAATCTGCAGACAAATTTCCCTAGGCCATGAAAACTGCCAAGTAGCATGGCTACCACGCTACCCCACTTTTTCCAAGCCGGTTTAGAAACAATTATAACCGAAGTTCCCAACATTTAAATTGGAAAAAATTCAAAAACAATCACTGTCAAAATTAATCAGGAACTGCTCAGAAGCCAAACTGAGCAAATCTATAAACAGACAGTAGAGAAGATTTAATGTAGGTGTTTAGAGTCACTAAAAGTGCTTTGCAGCTTAAATCTCAGAAATACTGAAAAGTAAAGTCAGTCAGATTGACTCCTGAAAGACTGCCATTATAGCTATAATTAGATCTGCAATTTATAGGTTGGTAATATTTTTAAAGACCATTTATAACAGAATTGAGGTCAAATTCAGTTATTACCTATATGTTAATTCTATAGCACTGTGCATTCAAATTTTGTTTTTAATCGTCTATGTGGAAAAAATAAAAGATTATAGTTCACTTTAATGCTACCCCGTTCCACCTTTGCAAACAGGGTAAAATTCATCAAAATTAGAGGCACTACCTAGAATCAAGCACACACAACAATCCTGAAAATTCATCAAAGACCATATTAATTATTAGTTCTAGGGGAGAGGGGAATAAAGAACAAAATTGCGCAGGAAAGTTAAGAATAAAGAGTTTCAGTTCCCGTTCAAAACTAAACAGACAAAAAAAGTTAGTAAAATCACAGCAGACAAATTTACCAAGAGTTCTCTTTTCTTCTTTCTCTTGTGTACCCTTCTTTGGTTTGGTTTTCCTAAATTCTTCACAGTCAGCAAGAATAAGATTCATGTGGCGATCAAATGCTTTGAATGTACCAATCAGAATCCGATTGTCAGCTAGGATTATTCTCATCCTGAAGTTGATGTGTTGTAACATCTTATTGTTCTTGCTTATAGTCTAGAAAAGATAAGACCAATTAGGAATCACTTCCTCACTATGGGGTCGAGTTTCCATCAGTAAAGAAAATTAGGAAGGAGAAAACTTTTGTTAGAAAAGATAAGACCAATTAGGAATCACTTCCTCACTATGGGGTCGAGTTTCCATCAGTAAAGAAAATTAGGAAGGAGAAAACTTCTGTTGTATATTACAAAGAAAGACAAGTGGCTCTTGACATTTACTTGCTTAATTTCAAATCTAGTGCAAAAAATTACTTTCACAGAAGAATTCGCCTGTTAAAAGTTTTATTAATGTTACAGAATGGAAACAACAAGATCAAAATAAGGCAAACTCTGACATGTATAGAGCCATACCCATTAATATTAATTGAGTGTACATTACAAGCTGTTGTGCTACATGATAATAAATTTCAGGAATGGACCTACAGACCAAAATAGGAGTCTGTAAATTTCAAACCCCTACCTCTGCCCTAGTTAGCCTTCTTTGGCCTAGTTGTAAGACTTCTGAATATTGTTGTCATAACTTGGATGAGTTTTTTAATTGGCATAAAGCTATAAGATTGGTGTTTTGCTAATTTATATACACTATGTGAATGAAAAATAATTGTGTTTAAAGCCAAGTGATTTTTATTTGTAGGCAGTGGTGGGCTTGGGCTAAAGTGGACCCTAGGCAACATTGTAAATCTAGGCCTATTTCTCATTCGTGACACATTCTTTGCATTTGGTGGTTTTAAAGCATATAATAGATGGTCCTATTTAATTATTATATTCCAAGGCATATGCCTAGGCTGTCTAGTCCTAACTCTACCCCTGTTGTGGGGAGTCAGTAATGAGCAGTTTTATTTTTATCCTGAAGCTTTGACATCCCTTTGGGTAACAGCAGCAGAAGTTTTCAAACGGTGACTCAGCAAAGAATGGGATGCCAAAGCTTCAGGATCAGAGGCAACGCTGTAGCGTTGCCTATAGTAAAGGCCATACGGCCCCAATGTTTTTTTGTTTTTTTCCCCCAGAGGCACTTCATATGGAAGGGGTTATCGTAGAAACTTCAAAAGGGGCTCACTCGATTGGAAATCAAGAGTTCTAGTGCTCTTTTTAATAGTCGAAAATGATTGGAGGGCAACTAGCCACCCCCCCCCCCCCC
>JAQQPU010004335.1:2722-16738 GCA_029168905.1 Artemia sp. Kazakhstan ARC1039 | reverse complement strand
CCCCCCCCCCCACGCCCATCATTTCCCCCAAACACATCCAATCAAAATTTTGAGATAGCCATTTTGTTCAGCATAGTTAATTTCCAGATAGAAAATATGTTTTTGAGGAGGCCACTCCCCCACAACCCTCAGGGCAAGGGTTTTAAGTTATGCCCTCTGGGCATATATGGTTTTTATAGAAGGCGTTGTCGTGGAAACTTCAAAAAAGGCTCATTCGATTGAAAATTCAAAGGGCTAGTGCCCTTTTTAATAGTAAAAAGTGATTTGAGGGCAACGAACCCCCCTCTCACGCCCACCGTTTCCCCAAACACATCCAATCAAAATTTTCAGACAGCCATTTTATTAAACGTAGTTTTAAGTTCTTTATTAAATCTTTATTAGGTTTTTGAGGATGACAACTCTCCCACAGCCCTCAGGGCAAGGGTTGTAAGTTATGCCCTTGGGGCATATAAGGTTTTGTATAGACAACGTTGTCATAAAAACTTCAGAAAGGGCTCATTCGATTGGAAATTTAAATGGCTAGTTCCCTTTTTAATAGTCGAAAGTGATTCTAAGGCAACTGACACCCCTTCCACGCTCACCATTTCCAAAAACACATCCAATCAAAATTTTGGTATAACCATTTTGTTCAACGTAGTTGAAAGTTCTGGAAACTATGTGTTTGAGCAGGACACTCCCCCCACAGTCTTCAGGGGCAAGGGTTATAAGTTATGCCCTGGGGGCATAAATGGTTCTTATGGAAGGAATGTTCGTATAAAGTTCAGAGAGGGCTCATTTGATTGGAAATTGAAAGTTCTTGTTCACTTTTTACGCGTCAAAAGATATTGTAGGGTAACCAGCTCCCCCCCCCCAAACCCTTTTTCCCAAATGCATCCAATAAAAATTTTAAGATAGCAATTTTGTTAAAAATAGTTTAAAGATCATATAACAACAATTCCGGTGTTGACACAGCCCACCAGGGCCCGGGGGCATTCGTTGTAAGTTATGCCCTGGGGGCATATATGGGTCTTATGGAAGGGATACTCGTATGAACTTCAAAGAGGGATCATTTGATTGGAAACTGAAAGTTCTAGTTCACTTTTTAAGAGTCAAAAGAGATTGGAGGGCACCTAGCCCCGCCCCATCCATCCCCTTTTTCCTCAAACCCATCTGATAAGAACTTTGAGAAAGCTTTTTTCCAAAATGGTTCAAAGACAATATAACGAAAACTCAGGGTTCAACACAGCCCCCCAGGGCCCGAGGAAAGGTGTTGTAAGCTATGCCCTAGGGGAATATATGGTTTTTATTGAAGGGATGCTCGTAAAAAATTCAGAGATGGCTCATTTGATTGAAAATTGAAAGTTCTAGTTAAGTTTTTTCAAGTCAAAAGAGATTGGAGGGCAACTAGCCCCCCCCCCACGCCGATTTTTCCCCAAATGCATCCAATTTTAAGATAGGCATTAAGTTAAAAATTTCTCGAAAGTCAGATAACAAAAACTCAGGTGTCGTCACAACCCCCCAGGTCCTGGGGGCAGACGTTGTAAGTTATGCCCTGGGGCACATATTGTTCATATGAAAGGGATGCTCGTATAAACTACAGAGAGGGCTTATTTGATTGGATATTGAAAGTTCGAGCTCACTTTTTAATACTCAAAAGAGATCCGAGGGCAGCTATCCCCCAATTTTGAGATAGACATCTTGTTAAAAATAGTTCAAAGGTCAGATAAGAAAAAACCCGGTGTCAATAGAACCCCCCAGGGCACAGGGGAAGGCGTTCTAAGTTATGCCCTAAGGGCATGTATGGTTCTTATGAAAGGGATGCTCGTATAAACATAGAGGGCTCATTTGATTGAAAATTGAAAGATCTAGTTCACTTTTTAAGAGTTAAACTAGCTCCCCCCCCCACACTCTTTTTTCCTCAAACCCGTCCCCTACAAATTTTGAGATAGCCAGTGCTTTGGAAGTTGTTCGAAAATTAGATAACAAAAACACCCCCCAGAGCCCGGGGGATAGGCGTTATAAGTGTTGTCCTGGGGGCGTATATGGTTCTTATGAAAGGGATGAGGGATGCTCGTATAAACTTCAGAGGGGGCTCATTTTATCGGAAATTGAAAGTTCTAGTTCAATTTTTAAGAGTCAAAAAGATATCCGAGGGCAACTAGCCCCCCCCCACATATCAGTTTCTCCCCAAGCCCATCTGATAAAATTTTTATAATAGCCATTTCATTCAAAATGGTTCAAAGGTAAGATAAGAAAAATTCCTGTGTCAACGGAACCCGCCATGGCCCAGAGGCAGGCGTTATGATTAATGCTCTAGGGGCATATATAGTTCTTATGGAAGGGATGCTCGTATAAACTTTGGAGAGGGCTCATTTGATTTGAAATTGAAAGTTCTTGCTCACTTTTTAAGAGTCAAAAGAGATCGGAGGGCAACTAGCCCTCCCCCTCCCCCACGCCCTAAATGCATCAGGTAAAATTTAGAGATAGGCACTTTGTTAAAAATAGTTCAAAGTTCTGATAACAAAAAACTCCGGTGTCGACACAGCCCCCCAGGGCCCAGGGGTAGGCACAGTAAGTTATGCCCTGGGGGCATATATGGTTGTTATGGAAGGGATTCTTGTATAAAATTCCTAGAGGGCTCATTTGATTGGAAATTGAAAGTTGTAATTCACTTTTTAAGAGTTAAAAGTGATCGGAGGGTAGCTAGCATCCCTCCATACTCCATTTTTTTCCCAGAGGCTCTTCATATAGAAGGGGTCGTCATACAAACTTCAAAGGGGGCTCATTCGATTGGAAATGGAGAGTACTAGTGCCCTTTTTAATAGCCAAAGTGATCAGAGGGCAACTGGCCCCCCAAGCCCTTTTTCCCCAAATACATCTGATAAAAAATTTGAGGTAGCCATTTTGTTAAATATAGTTGAAAGATCATATAACAAAAACACCTTTACGTATGGTCATTTCGTTAAAAATAGTTCAAAGAACAGATAAGAAAAACTCCTGTGTCAACACCCCCCCCCCCCCAGGGCCGGGGAAGGCGTTGTAAGTATTGCTCTGGGGGCATATATGGTTCTTATGGAAGGTATGCTCATATAAACTTCAGAGAGGGTTCATTTGAATAGAAATTAAAAGTTGTAGTTCATTTTCTCAGAGTGAAAAAAGATCAGAGGGCACCTAGCCCCTCCCGCCCTCCACGCCTTTGGGCGTATCGGATGGATAAACCTATCCAATAAAAATTTAGGTTACCACTATGTTAAAAATAGTACAACCATCAGATATTAAAACTTCAGGGTCGACACAACCCCCAGGGCCCAGGGATAGGCGTTGTAAGTTATACTCTGGGGATATATATGGTTCTTATAGAAGGGACTCTCGTATAAACCTCAGAGGGGGCTCATTTGATTAGAAATGGAAAGTTCTAGTTCACTTTTAAAGAGTCAAAAGAGACCGAAGCTTAATCTAGTCCCCCCACGCCCTTTTTCCCCAAACCCATCCGATAAAAATTTTGATAGCAATTTTGTTAAAAATAGTTCAAACATCAGATAATAAAAACTCCGAGGTTGACAAAAACCCATTACTTCACTTTGATATTGTTACTTTGATATCAGTTCTGATACTTTGATGAATATTTGATTTTTTTTTTAAGTTTGATTTTGAAATAAGGAATTTTTAAAAACTTAAAATTTTTGCAATCAAAAACGAACAAAAATTAATTAAAAAAAACTTTCCGAAAAATAAGTTTTTCAAAGAAAAGTAAAGGCCATTTTAAACTTAAGCTCAGCAGATACAAATACCTTTTAAAATTCAAACTCAAAACGACCAGAAATTACTATTAAAAAATAAATGAAACCAAAAACGAACAGAAATTAAATAAACAATCATAGCAGAAACATTCAACAAGTAATAATATAAATAAATAAATAGATCTTAAAGCGAGTAATGCTTAGATTGAATATGAATATCAAGCTTAAAATGAAAAAAAATATTTTCCTATTGAAGTATAAATGAAACTTAAAACGAACAGAAATTGAATAAACAATCAATGCAAACAAACATACAATAGATATTAAGCGCCAATGACGCAGTAGGCTTTTGGTTTTTATTTACAGTTAGGAAAGGAGGCAGTATCCAAACACTTGTCTGTAGGGAAACTATATTCGTCTTAAACAACTCTAAAAAGAGCTAATAAATTAAACTGAATATTTTATGTATAATAATATTAATTGCTGAAAGCTCACCAGTTCAAAATTTTACTATAATTTTAATGTTTATTTTCAATATATAGTACAAAAGAAAACATTTGTCATAAAATTGGTTTTCAGTAAAGCGCCAATGACGCTGTAGGTTTTAGACTTTTACAGTGAGAGAAGGAGGTCATACCCAAACTCTTGTTTGTGGTGATTTTTGTTCGTTTCAAGCTTGATTTGCATATTCAATTTAAGTTTCACTCGTTTTAAGATTTATTTATTAATTTACATTAATATCTATTGTATGTTTGTTTGCATTGATTGTTTATTTAATTTCTGTTCGTTTCAAGTTTCATTTATACTTCAATAGGAAAATATTTTTTTCATTTTAAGCTTGATATTCATATTCAATCTAAGCATTACTCGCTTTAAGATCTATTTATTCATTTATATTATTACTTGTTGAATGTTTTTGCTATGATTGCTTATTTAATTTCTGTTCGTTTTGGGTTTCATTTATTCTTTAATAGTAATTTCAGGTCGTTTTAAGTTTGAATTTTAAAAGGTATTTGTATCTGCTGAGCTTAAGTTTAAAATGGCCTTTACTTTTCTTTGAAAAACTTATTTTTTGGAAAGTTTTTTTTTAATTAACAAAAATAAAAAGTAAACCTATACATTAACAGAGTATTCAGATAGCCAAGAAACATACTTACCTCTATTATCAGAATTTCATCCTGAATCCAAATATAACATTTGTTTCCATTGCAAATTCACTTTTAACCTAGCATAAGCTTTCTAACCTTACCCAAATATATAGCCCATATTATACATATATTTCCCATGCATTTATTGATTCTCGATTTTGTTGCTGTTGATTCAATACATGGGTAAACCAGTTTTAACAAGATTTACACTAAAATAGGTGTATAAGCTATATCTAAAATAAGAGAAAAAGGCATCATATTTCAGAGTCAGTAAAGGGCTTAAAATGAAATTTGCAATGGAAACAAATGCTGCTGCTGTTAAAGACATGGTCTCTTAGCTCAAATTGGTCTTATCATGGACCAATCCTTGGATAAATCAGATATTTTGGCTGACTGAGGGATTATGAAGCTTCTTTGAGTGACCTCATGCTTGTCTTTGATTGACAAGCTGTGCAAAGACCTCGTTTTTGGTTTGGTTGGAATACTTGCGTGTTAGTACCATGTTGCTCTGCCTGTGTCAGGAAGTCAATGAAGGTATATAGCCTATTCCTTTATGGTGTCTCATCAAGTCCAAGATACATTTATTGGCTCTCTCTGTATACTTTCAATCAGCTGTACAGTGCCTTTCCCTAAAGGGACCAGCAAGGCAGGTTCCAAAGTCAAGGACTGGACTCGCAAGTGCCTTGCAGTTTCGGGAACAGGAAGACTTTACACATTCAGTTAATCATAGTTTTTCTGATAAATCCAAATCTTCAATTTACTTTTGGGAATACTTAATTCAGAATGTCAGAATTTATGACTGCAATGCAATCGTGCACTGATCTACACAAAATGCCACCATCTTTGTAAAACATTATTGTGCATACTGCAATTTTTGTATACAATGGGAGTTAAATTTTAGAATTTCAATACATGGGGCATTAAAAAAACCTTAAAAACGTAGACACTAAAAAGAAATAAATTAAGAGTAAAGATATTGTATAATTTTCAATATCTAACACATAATTTCAATCACAAAGCAGTTTTTGCTTTATAAAGTAAAAATAACAGTTATGCACTACATAGTGGAAATACTGTCACCATTAATAAATATTATTGAATGGACAGCACGTTTCCACTGGCAATAGGAAAATTAGTTTTTTCAACTTTCATCACTGTTGTTTTGGAAAGGAAAGAATCCTTGCTTCTGTAGAAATCTGCCAAAGCAGTGTAAAATACCATAATAAGATTATACAATCAGGAGTTACTGTGTTGAGTTGTTATTATTATTAGTAGTAGTTGCTGTGTATATTTCCCACCAATTTGTAATCATGCTGCTGTCTTTGAAACTTTACTGTATACTCTATTTTTGTGCATGCAATGAAAGTTGAATTTTCTCAACTTTAATTATAGCTAGCTAACACAGAGTTCTTGTTTCTTTTATTCCCAAGTCATAAAGAAACCAAAAATCAAAAAAAAAACTTGCATTATTTTAGAGTATGACTCTGGTCAGATTTAGTGAGAGCAAAAATAATACATTCCATAAATGATAGGTATACAAAAAGGTTGCATTTCTGTACTGAAGTCCAAAAACCCGATTTTGACGATTTTGTGGTGATAAAACATATTTTATGAAGAAATCAGTTCCCAAAATGTATTCTTTTGTCATAAAACATGGTTCATAATGAATATTGTCACAGATAATACTTTTTGGTAAGTAATTGTATACTGGACATGACTGCATTTGAGAAACAAGTGCAATCACTTTGGACTACAGCTTAAACTAATTTTATTGCAGCATCAGTCAAAATGGCAGAACTACATTTTAGAAAAGGGAAGAATTACTTGCCAGTTCAGTAGACATTAGAGGGTACAGTAATGATGGCTATATAACAAAAGGTTAACTTACAGTCTACTAAAATCCAATAAAAAAAAAAACCTTTCAAAGCTCATGCCTTGAAGAATTTGAAAATTTTATATTTTAAATGTCATCAAATAGTTTTGAATTCCTTTGAATTATATGTCATCAGAATATGAAAATCCTGGATTCTTAAAACTTACATTTCAATGTTTACAAACAGATAGTGTCAGACACTGATGTTACTTTGTAAGAGAAAGGTGGTGAATTCTGAAACGGGGAAATAAACATAATTGCAGCTAACCTTAATTTTGACTTCAGAGCAAAAATAAGGTCCATACTGGATCTGCTTGCTCTGTGTAAATGATAGCAAAATTTTGTCACTTTGTTAAGGCTCATTGACAGGCTGTAAGAGGGCTGCTGGAAAGACCTAGGCCCATGAAGACCATTCTCAAGCAATTAAATTTTCACACTACCACCCAGCAACAACTTTTGATAGAGTATGTGAGATGATTGGACATGAAAAGGAGCATTAGCCTTCTCTGCAAGACACTCACATGATGAAATTAGCATCAGTGGATAGTCAAATGAGATGAACTCTTCCACTAGTATTTACATGACTTGTCATCCATTCCTTGTCAAGTATGTACTTGAAAGATGCAGTTGTAGTCATTGTTTCTGCTTGAAGGCTAATTTGCACATTAACAGAACATTTTGACATCTTTTATTAGTGACTTTCTGTAAGGTACTGAATTGAATGTCTGGTAAGATTGGGGTAATTTGGTTGTGTGTTGTACTTCTAGGTCAATATTAAATTATCCCAGCAGAATCTGAAGGGAAGCATTGGTAGCTGCAAGTTTTCCAGTCTGTTTTGTACAAGAGATCTTGAAGACCAGCTATACACTAAACAAAAGGGTACTAAGGGTTGTTGAGTACAGATAACAAGGCTCAGAATGATTCCTGCTCATTAGAATAGGGACTTGACAACCTGTCAAGAGACTTTTAGGGGTGAAAAAAGGGACCAAAGTGGGAAGAGATTTTGATTACCATTCATAATCAAAACATTCCTTTGCTCATGAATCAGAAACTGTGGCCAAGTCACCCTAAAAATCATCATATTAAGGAGCCTTGGAAGGAACTCATTTTCTCTGTAGATGGGCCAATTGTTTATGATTTTCCTTGTTCTTTTTGTTTAACCTTACAGTTATGTTTATAAAAAAAAGAAAAGCAACTTCAAGACTAGAAACAAATAAAAACAAACCATAGGACTTCAGCTTGCAATCTAACTCATTCACTTTTTCAACTTCTTCAAGACATTGGTGAACTTGCTTATCAGGTCCAACTTCTTCTTTTGAATCTCCTTTTCAGTCCACTCTTTTTTCATGGCATTCTTTAGGGGGGAATTGAACAAGGCAATGTCCATTGAATCCTTTGATGCCAGCCATTGCTCTCAGTAAGCAATCAGTGGCCTCTTTTGAGAGGGCATCAACAATTGCTCGTTTCTGTTTTTCAGTGGTCTGCCTTTCTTGCAATGATTTTTCAAGTCTATCTAGCTCCTTTTTTTTGTCAATTAGATATCAACTAGGCTTAGCTCCATTTTTTCTCTTGGTCTTGGATGCTTCTTTCAGCAGGTTTTTTGCCTTGCTCTCCACATAGTCTTGGTATTTTGATTGACTCAACCTAGCCAAAGTCAATGATTCTTTGGCAATAGGAAATCTTTTGGGTTTGTCTCCATATTCAATTCATCAATCACCCACAGCTTCCCATTCAGGACTCCTTCTGACATGCAGGCTCTGTCCAACAGAAGACATTTTGCTGAGAGCAAAAAACCCCTTTCTACCTCAGTACTACCATGGGATAATGCCAACACTGCTTTTACAAGTTTCAATAAAAGCACATGCTTTTGCCCACCAAGAGCATCTGTAATAGAGAAGATTTGAGGCCAGTAATGTTTGACATGTGATGGCATTGGTTCTACAAAGTTTTTGGCTTGCATCAATATAGACTTACTTCAAACACCATCAACACTTACTCCTACTGGGATCTATTGAGCAAGCACAACTATATCTGATAGACCTCTAGCTTTTTTTTTTTGTTTTCCCTGAGATCCAGGCACCTAAGTGCTTCAAGAAGGCTATTAGAACAGATGGGGCACTTCTTGATCAAGTGTTTGGCAGCCACCTTGAAATGGTTTTACACCCTTCAACAGAACCCTTGTCTTTCTGCCAAGGTGAGTTCCTGAGCACATAATGCAAGCTTAACCTGCTCACCTACAACAGTGCCCTGAAAATAGTTGCAGGCCTCCCACTAGATTTTTTGTGAAAAATATGAACTTTTGACCACAAAAATATGAAATTTATGAACTTTTGATTGCACTTTTTATGAACCTAAATTTACAATATGTGACCTCAGAAACTGTCCATGGACTCAAAAAGTGGCAGTTGGTGTTTTCATCACAGGTGCACATATTCTTCTTGTGTTTTTTTTTCTTCATGAGTTCAGTTAAATGCGTTTAATTTGTATAAAAGTACAAAATACAATAGTACAAAATAGTTCACCCTACTTGTTCCTTTTAGCAAAATATGATGAAATTAAGGACGGCTTTTGTTTGTTTACCCTGCTCTATATCAGCTCAACTTCTCTGGCTGCCTCATCTTCTTTGCACATCTTCCAGCTCAAAGCCTTGATCATACTTTGTGTGAGGCTTATTTCTACAAAGTCTTTGGCATCTAAGGCTTTTTTCAGCTTCTCATTAGCTTCTTGAAGAAGCCTTTCTGCTACTTGTCTCTTCTCCTTTTCAACTGACTTCTTCTCAATCAAATCTTTTTCCAGGTGTTCAATTGTCTTCTTCTAAGATAACATCTTCTTTTTTTCCTCTTCTTCTCTTGCCTTCTTCTCTTCTTCTTCTTTCCTTTTGGACTCCTCTTCAGCCTGTCTAGATTTCTCAGCTTCCAGGTACAGTTTATAGCTCTGGCATGCATTTCACCCCAAATTCAACAGCTCTCTGGTAATAGAGACTATCTCGGGCCTGTTCTCAAACTTCTTTAGAGCATCAGAGACTATCAGTCTAGCATTGAGCATTATGACTTTCATCAATGATTTTTCCTTGGTGATGATCCGTCCTGACAGGGAAAAATCACATTCAACATCAGCGTTCCCATGCAACATGCAGAGAGCTGCTACAGCTCCTAAGCTTAAATCAACTATTTAGGAATATTACTACTAGAAAACTCTACAAATGTAGCAAAGACTCAAGCCAGAAAAAGGGAAAGACTAAAAGATAGCTTAGTACAAGAAGATATAGGGGCAATATAGGAACCAAGTTAGATGTAACAATGTCTTTTTGAACAGAAGAAAATGTATGTTCACAAAACATGCAGTGTTACAGTTTGAAACGTTTTAAATAAAACTCTTGCACATACATTTGCTTTGCTTGTCCTTTATAAGGAAAAAGACAGCAACCGCAAGTGCTTTCCAGCTGATGACAAGAAAAATATGAACTTTATGAACCTTTTTTCTAAATTATGAACCTAGGTTAAAAATATGAACTTTTTTCATAATTATGAACCCAGTGGGAGGCCTGTAGTTGTGAAGTTCTCAAGCAAACTGGTAAAAATTTCATCAGCAGACATGAGAATGTTGAGTTTCAGAAGTCTTGCCAAAACAGTGGGAAGTAAGTTTTTCAGCTTGCCATGAAGAGCAAACACAAGGGGTTCTTTCTTCTGAAATGCTGCTGTGAATTTTGTAAAAATCTCAGACAATGATCACACAAATTTGAGTTCTGCAACCATATCTTTCCCTTTTAGGTAGCTTACAATCTTGAGGTACTTTGCTGATAAGACAACATTCTTAAAATATTTCTTTGATGGTGTTATGAAAAAAATACTTTAAGAGGGCCTGCCACTGAATTGCATGGCAAACAACAGTACCACCTTGTTGGAAGGTGCTGAATGAAACTATTGTATGGGACATTTCTTTTTCTGGAATTTTCAAAAATTCTTTGATCATGCAGGTCAGCCAAGGGAAAAATGCCTCAAGATGACAAAAAAGTCAGACGACTCTTTGCAAAATTCCTGGAGTCCTTTCATGAATGCACTGTGCACAATATGGATGTTCCATGTTCCAATGTTCACAAACTCTTTTGAAGATTTTTTCTTCTTCAATGTACTCTTTTGCAACCATACCTTTTTACCAACATTAGGCCATTCACCATCTATCATTATTGGTCTTTATAGAGGTAAATTCTTGCTCCCAATGCATGACATCAGCTTTTTTACAATATTCTCACCAGTTGCATGCCCCATGAAATACATCACCAGATGAAAGCTCACAACTTGATCTCTCAAAGAGGACCAAAAGTGAACTCTAATCTGTAGCTCTTTTTTTCCTTCAATGTTTGTAGTTTCATTGTATTCGACAACAGATTGAATTTCATCATAATATTATGTTTACAGTGTGGGCAAAGTGCATTAGTTATCAAGTAAATAGCTTTCTTTGCACTCATCAACATCATGGGCAGTGGCTTACCATGGAACATGGTTTCAGAGATCAATGATTCTGTCAAACAAACCTGCAGACATAGAAACTTACAAGGACTTGGGTACCCAGATGATTTCTGCTTTGTATGCAGCATCTTTGTCACCAGGAGTTTTACTTCCATTGCTAGCTGATGGCTCTTCTGATTTAGACTGTTGCCTAATTGATCCACATAATTATAACTGTAACAGATGGAGATGAACCTTACCAACTGCATGAGTCTTACCAACTGCAACAGCAACTGGGAGGTGTGAAATTGAATAAAGGATTGTTGACCAAATTTGTGAGAAAGAACATTTATTTCTACCCATTTTTTACCATATCTGCTTATACTTGATATTAAGTTTCATTTTAAGTGGTTTTCCCTGGTGTTTCACTTTATTTACCTGAATTTTGATGTTAGAAAATTTTTATTTTCTATTCCCAAGGGACTTGTCCTTTGTCTGCTGATAAACAGCTGATTATCTGTTTGTAAATAAATCTTCTTTCTTCTTCTATTTTACAGCAGGCGGGCTTTTCAGTAACACTATTTAGCCCTCTTCCTTTTGCTTCACTCTGTGGGCTACAGAGCTACTGGCTTGATTGCCTCATATTTATTAGATATATTCAGATATCATTCAGCAGATCTTTCGACTCTAGGAGTTCAAATATAAGATGATAGATGTCGATTTCTATGCTCTGTGTGCAGGTATAGTTGGCTAGGCTCTTGGCTGATAATGGGATTTTGTGGTGTTTGAAGTATTGTAACAGTTTAGAAAGCAAGGTATGTTGTGCAGACGTCAGCATATTACATTCAAATAGGCAATGGTCAATTGTTTCATTATTCATATTACAATGCCTGCAAAGAGGGGACAGGGGAATTGATCCACTTGAATTAGAAAGCTTATATGAGAATGCAAGGAAATTTAGTCCATTTGTTCCAGAACGAATTCTATGATAAATTTTAGAAAGATACTTATTGGGAAAGGGGGAAAGGATAGGATTAATCTTATTAAAATTAATATCTGATAGCCTCCATCGGTAAATATCTCTAATTGGGATTGGTCTCCCACTTGGCTGGTCAATATTTATAGCATTTTTTGCTATTTCATCAACCTGATGATTACCACTTATGCCAGAGTGGCTAGGAATGTACTGAAAGTAAGTTTTTATGCCACTTGAAGCAAGATTATCAATAATACTGAGACAATGATAAGTGTCAATGTCCAACTTATATTGAGGAGCTGAGGCCAGCAGCTCAAGGCTTGATAAAGAGTCGGAATAGATGATAATATTATTCAAATTTTCAATCAAAGATTGGTTTTGCTTAAGGTGTTCTAATGCCATGATTATGGCATTTAACTCAGCAGACATTATAGATAAATTATTAAATAACCTCTCGCCCATTGCAATTTTCAGGTGAGGAAGGAAAACACCACTTGCAACCTTCTCATTCATTTTTGACCCATCAACAAACATTTGGAAGTGATTTTTATAGGTAATTGTATTAAGTTCTGCAAATTTTTTCTGAACAAAAGCAATGGGGGTTAAATCTTTATTCCATTTTGAAAATTCAGTATTTATTATAGGAGATGACCAATTCCATGGAGGGGATTGGGGGAAAGTAGGTGCAATAGACTTTGCTGGTACAGGGAACTTCTTTTGAATATTGGCATACTCATCTGCAATACCTCTATACATGGCTGGATTTCTTAACCAATTATGTAATGTGTGTGAGCTATTTGATTCAATTTTTGTAAGATGTTTTATCAAGAGAAACCTACGTCTCTCCCTTATTGTTGTTAATCCACTCTCCATAAGCAGAAACTTGGTGCTTGTGGGTTTCCTAAGACCAAATATGAGACGTATTATATCATTTTGTGTTGTTTCAATTTTTTTCATCTGGGTCTTTGCACATGCACCATAGACAATGAGCCCATAGTCAATATGGGGTCTTATATGTGATTTATAAAACTGGAGTAAGGTTTTCTCCTTACAACCCCAGGGTGTGGAAAGAAGTCTTTTTAGTATATTTGCTTTTCTATAACATTTTTTTATTGTGTTTGAAATGTGGAGGTGGAAATTAAGTTTTTGGTCAAGCATGAGACCTAGGTAATTAATATTATTATCTTCTGGAATAGTTGTTTTATTTAGAGTTAGTTTTGCATTAACATGGTTTCGCTTCCTGTGAAATTGGATTATTTTTGACTTGGTGGGTGCAATGGGTAAATCTGAATGTTGAGAGAATTTTTCAAACTGGAAAAGTGACTTTTGCAGATTTGACTGTGCTATCTGAAAGGTGTTGCCAGATGACCATCGCACCAGATCATCAGCATATTGTAGATTCGTGTGGGGTAGGTTCATGTCCCAGAGATATAGGGCAAATAGGAGGCAACTGAGGACTGCTCCCTGAGGTAGGCCTTTGGATATTGTCTTTTGGGGTGAAGAGGCTGAACCAACACAAACAATGAAACTTCGCACTTCTATGAAGGATTTAATAAAGGATACTAGCTTAGGAGGTACTCCAAGGTTTGCAAGTTTATTTAAAAGGATTTGTTGGTTCACATTGTCATATGCTCCTTCAAAATCAAGGAAAGCTGCCACTAGGATATTATTTTTTGAGAAAGATTCATTTATTGCATTTGTTAGCAAAATGAAAGCATCTGTTGAGGAGTGGTATTTCCTGAATCCAGTTTGAGTGTGTGGGATCATGTTATTTTTCTCAACAAACCAGAGGAGTCTGTGATAAATCATTTTCTCCATTATTTTCCCCATCACAGGTGTAATCATTATGGGC
>JAQQPU010004334.1:32694-52865 GCA_029168905.1 Artemia sp. Kazakhstan ARC1039 | reverse complement strand
TTTTTTTTTAAGGGGTAATCGTACCGACCCCGTGGTCCTACAACATCAAGAGAGAGCTCATTCGAACGGAAATTAAAAGTTATAGTGCCCTTTTCAGAGACCAAAAATGCTGGAGGGTAACTTGGCCCCCTCCCACGCCCCTTTTTTCCCAATTTCGTCTGATTCACAAGGGAACAAATTTTTTTGTACTTTCATCAGAGATATTTATTATAATTAACGGCCTTTGTAGTTAAGGAGTCATTCTTAAAGAATTGGAACACGATTTGAATTTAACGTAAAGAGCGAGGTATTGACTAGGGGGCAAACCCCATAATGTACGTAATAAAAATATACGAATATAGAAATTCGTTACGTAAGTTAATTTGTAAATTACGCCAGAACCAAATTTAGAGAAAGCCATTTAGCAAAAGAAAAGTAAAATTAATATGCAAATTTTGTTTTACTCATTCAATGACGGTGAGCCAAAATAAAAGGTGCATTAACTAAAAAACGATCAGAAATTAAATAAAAAACAAATTTTTTAAACTGAAAGTAAGGAGCGACATTAAAATTTAAAACGAACAGAAATTATTCCGTATATGAAAGGGGATGACCCCTCCTCAACGCCTCGCTCTTTACGCTAAAGTTTTTTATTGTTTAAAAAAATAAAGTTGTGGGAAAGTCAAACTAGAAATATTCTTTTTTTTCAAAAACACGCTGCATAAGCCCCGAAGTACTAATTTTTGTTCATTTTAAGTATCGATTTCCTCTTTACTTTTATCAGAAAAATTTAATTTTTTTAATTAATAGACAGATAAATACCCTCAGAATCTCAGATGCATATTTTCAGTGATCTACAATGAATCCTTTAAACTAAAATGTTAAATAAATTTTTATTAAATTTTTACTAACATATGAAGCAAGCTGGAAGCTTCAGGAACTGTCCTTCTAACCTGCCTGTCTCAAGGATTAATATAGTCAATGGTAAATATACTCAAGAAACTGACACAGCTTTTGCTGTTATGTTGACCTTGGGTGGCTTTGTGATGCGATGAATAGTAATTTTTTTTTTATTCTACACTGATTGGAAATATATACCCTTCAAATATTTTTTCGCACCAAGGATTTTATTGGTTGCGCTACAGAAGCTGGCATTTACTTATTCTTAGAAGGAGTGTGCGTTTTGCCTTTTATAGCCAACGGGATGATTTCGAGTTAATCTACAGAATTATTAGATTCAAATATATCTCAGGGGAGGGGAAGAAGTTAAGAGGTATACCTCATCAAAAAGAGGCACCCATAAACATATGACTGAGTCTCGTGTCGCCGATTTACAAATTTGGGTGGGGGGTATATTTTTCAAAATCAAAGGGGAGTAAATTTGTTCTTTTTCAATTAATAGGGAGATGGAAAATTCTAAGGGGTAGGTGAAAACCAACTTTGGGCATTGATCCCCCCCCCCCCCGAAGAACACCCCTGGCTTGGTCTTCAAACATAAAAAGGCCCTCTCACAAAAATGCATGCTGCCCTGTCAGTGGAGAGGAAAACTAGTTCCTGAGGTAAACCTTCCCGCTCGTTTCATCTTTTAAAAGGTCACCAGAGTGATTTTTCTAATTATATTTATTTGATTTTTACACATCTTCTATGTTTTCGTCATTTGTCCAAATAATGTTAGAAAGTATTTGAACACGAATTATACACTATTTTGAAGCAAGAAATTACTAAAAAACGGGCCTTGGTGATAAAACCAAAGATTTTTTTTTATCTCAATAATCAGTTAAAATCAATCAGCCATGCCGAAATTTGGCGATTGGACAATTGACAAATGCCATCACCAAAGAGCAAATCCATTCCCTCTCATTTGGCAGAGGGAATTACCAGCCAAAATGCTCAGGCAAAGATAAAAGCCATCTCAAAGCCTTTGTAGATGTTTAAGTCATAGTGAATGTGGCAAAGAATGGACTGACTTCCCTGATTAAGTAAAGACAATTTAACTATTGTAGTATAGGTAATTCTGATTTGCAGCTTATCTTCAGGCATGGCTTCAAATAATTTCAACCAGGCAATAGAAGTGACGACAGGGGTCAAGTAAGGCTCTGAAGCGTGGGTGCTCGGACAAACCGGAGGAGGATTTGCTAGATGTTTTCCAGAGAAATTGCCTACAGATTGCTTTGAGTACCCGACTGACAGACCGCATCTCAAACCATAAGCTGTGCGAAAAGTGTGCTTCAATTCCGCTTTTAGGACTATAATTAGAGAAAGGATGAGATGGCTAGGACACGTTCTGCGTATAAAAGATGACAGATTGCCAAAGATAGTCCTTGTCAGCCAACCGTTCAGGATCAAACAAAAGCGGGTCGTCCACGAATGGAGCGGGAGAATGTCACAAGGAAAGATTTAAGGGATATATGAGCTTCTTGGGAGGGTGCAAAGAGAGACGAATAGATTGGGATGGTGGAGGAGCATGCGTAGGCGTGTTGGCCTCCGGCAGCTTGGTGCTGGAGTGGGTTGTTAGTAGTAGTCATAGTAGTAGTAGTAATAGTAGTAGTAGCTGATGCAGTAGTAGTACTAGAACACTAGTTTGCTTCACATCGGGGTGGCAAGAGATGTATCTGAAATTACAAATGAAAAAACATGGACTGATTATCTAGCACCCCCCCCCCATATATAATATATTTATGTATATTTAACTGCCTTTACTAAAAGTTGTACCCTTCTTTTATATTTTTCACTGTCATTTGTGTTTAACCCAAACTAATAAGCCCTTGAGGACAGAATTGATTTGTTAAGTTTGTTATATTTTTTGAATCAAAAATATCCTTTTCATTCAAACAGATAAAGAAAAGCATATATGATTTTCATCGCTTTATTTACAAACGTTCAAAAAAGTAATAGGATATACAACTATAAACAAATTTAATTACACACAACTTCGATATGCACCATAACATATGCACCATAACATAGAATCACAGGTATAATGACGTCACTAAAAGGCACAGCGATTGGCATGAAATGTTTTTTGGAACAAGTGCGATTTCTGCTTCTCTCCTACTTCTGCCAGTAACTTTCAAAAATGGTAGTTTTATCACAGTTCAGATGGTTGAATATTAACTCAGGAGCATCCAAGTCGTTATTAAGATAACTGGAAATAAATAAGCATTTAGTTAAAAAGTCAACCGATCAATAAATAGTTTTCTACGTAAACGAAATAATGACATAAATATAACAATATTTTTTTTTTTATTTATATTATTCAAACTAAGCCCCTTTTAAAGTTTGTTTTTCTTTTTTATATAATTAATTTTGCTTACTGTAAAAGTAAGCATGATTGAAAGATTACAGGAAAAATGGGCCAATACTTCATAATTTTATTGATGAGCATAGAAAACCAATACTTTGTAGAAAGCAGATCTTAGAACCAATGCATAGATTGACCCTGCACAATAAATATCTTTTATATTGTATATTTGTGTTCATCAGTTTTCCTTATTAACAAACCCAAAGTCCATCTAGGAAATGGATTTTATACTAAGGACAATGTGTATCCCCCCCCCCCCAAAAAAAAAATCCTAGATACGGCCCTGACTAAAGAGGAGGCCGTATCCTTCTCCCCCCCCCCTCCCGGATAGCGCCCTTATTATTGACAACAGTGATTTCGACAACCATTATGCCAACAGTCTTCTTTACATTGTTCCTACTAACTACATTTAAATATAGAGATTTCTATGAAAATGTCAGCTCATAATTTTGTGTCTGTGGGTGAAGGGGGGGATAATAAAAAAGTTATTTCCCAATTTGCCTAACAAGTGAACAGAAATTATTTAGATTTTAGGGGTTCCGGAGGAGGGGGGTCCAATCCCCTACGGGTGTCCCTGGTTCCCTTTATTTTATTTATTGTTTTTTAAGTTTTTATTTTTACATTACCTCTCGGACTTGTATTTATGCTTTATACTTCTTTTTTCACTAAGGAAGATTGGGGGTCTCAACTGAAATATTTCTATTTTTCTTCTTTGTTCACGGGCTGTGAATAACCTCTTTGTTCTTGCTATCCTTCATTTTTTCGTTTTGGTAATAAAGTAGCCAATTAAATAGCCCAAAAGAATGTAGCCACCACTCCACAACAACCAAACAACAACCACAACGACCACTACTTCTTCCCTTTTGTAAGGATTTTGCCAATCGTGGAATGAATAACTCCGACGTTATTTGTCCTATCTATATACCATGAGGACTCAAACAAAGCCATATAATCAGCAGCCTTAGAAAACACAAGCTCAAGCCTGATCAAGTATCTTCTTGAAAACTCGACTTGACTGGAGAAGCATAGAAAGATACACCCAACGAAGCAGTCAACTTCTTGGCAGACATCAAAGCGACAATGTGAAAACATTCACAAGTCAGCCCTTGGAGGAAATCTTTATATGAAAAGGTCTGACAGGGTCAGTGGATCCCAAGAATCAAAATATAGAAGACGAAAAGGGAGTAGAATGATAAAGATATGTCACTTTTGTCACTATACTGTAATTTTACTTGCCAAACTGGCTTTGTTGGCTCATATTGCAAGTACACCACCTCGTGGTAGTGGGGGGGGGGTGTAAAATTTTGGGAGCAAAAATATATAATTATGTTACTATAAACATTGTCCCTCAAGAATAGATAAGGTTTATGACAACATTGAATCAAAATTTGTTCTAAGCACTGGTTTAGGGGAAATTTAGTGTGTGTATATCAAGTTGGGTACAAAACTCCTCCCGTCGCAGCCCTCGAAGTTCTCTGGTCCTTAAGATTCCATAATTTTCTTCGTGTTTCATAAAAATTGTGATTTTCATGTTTCGACAAATTTGGACGCTATGGAAACATGGACCCCTCAAAATTTGTTTCTGTATTTGCCTGTTTCGAAGAACTAATGAAGAAGTGAATGCAAAAACTGGATTTTATTTTCTGCATCAAAAGCTTTTGGTAGCTATTTAATAGACACAGAAATCCAATGATAATTCTTGTGTGAGAAACCTCGATAAGATTTGTGAAGACACTAATGAGACAGGCTAAATGAATAGTTAATCGTGCAAATAGTCACCGCGTGAAGCGTAAAATCGACGAAAACTTTAGTGCTAAGATCACGTCCCACATTTCATATTCTTGATCCTGAAAATATTCAGGTAGATGAACACAGTGAATGCATTGCTGGCTTTGAATAGGGGTCTTGAGCGCTTTCTTTTTGATCAGTTACGCGTCCAACGTTACGGCACAATAGGCCCTATTCAAGTTCTAACTGACTATGTACAGGTACTGGTTCAAGTATGGGGTCTGTCTGGTTCTGAATAGGCTTAATCTTCCCCCCTTGGCGTTTTATGAAAAGGATTTTCGAATGAAAAGAAGGGAAAAAGTTTGTCTCATATCAAACAGGTAGTCGTGCGACAATTTTAGATTTTTATTAAAAGAATTTCCGCCGGATGGGGTTATGATTGAACACGGGGTTGTATAATTTCTAGTAACAAAACAAGGGAGATATAGAAGGATTTTCTCTGTCCTTGTAAACACATCCAAGTAAACATTGTAGAAAATAACTTATTTTATAATAGGTTCAACTCAAGGCAAAACATTAATTAAGAAAAAAATCTAATAAAAGTTTTTGTTATTGACACCAAACTGCTTTATTACAAATATAGCGTAGGAATTAAGTTTTGTTTGCCCGGTTTGTGTGTAGAATCAAAAGAACCCTCGTCTTGGGAATTCAACTTGGGGAATTCTCGGTAAAAAAAAAAAAAAATAAATAAAAATAAAAAATAAAAACTCCCGTAATTCCATTCAAAGTCCAATTCAACGGAATGGCCTGTAATTATCTCAAGTTTAAGTAAGAAATAAGATTTATTATTTTATTTTATATTTTATTTTATAAATGTGTCCCCAAGTGAGGATTTGATTTTTTTTTTCTTTGTTTATCTATTTTTTATAATCTTGATATTCTATATATCCTGTTTTCTATGGAAAATCTATATGGTTTGTATCATACCATGTCTGATCTTTAAATATAAATTGAATGCCAAATATACACATTACATTTTCAGATTAAAAAAGAAACTCACAGTGCATGCCCAGACACGTACGCGGGAATTAATTTATTTTTTTGGGGGGAGGGGGGCCAAATCCTCAAATCCTATGAGAAGTATTCTATGAGAAGTATCAGAAAATTATGGTGAAAAAATCGTGAGATTTAAGGGGGGCGGAGCACCCCCCCCCTGCGTGTGTGCCTCCGTGAAGGTTTATGTAAATAATTTCTTCCTTTCCATCTACAGAATTTAACAAATGAAAATATAGTGGAAACGGGAATAATGTTTAAAGAGTGGAATCCGTTTTCATTATATTTTCATTTGTAAAATTTTGTGAAGGGTTGCGTTCCCTGTAAAAGACACGATTTACAACAAACATTCAGCTATAACTTGCGCTAAATGGACAAGATACCTTTATCATTGGATCCACTAGTTTCAGATCTATCCATTCACTATCAGAATTATTATCGAGGGGGCAACCACTTCACACCATTTGATGCACTTATTGGAGCACCGCGTGTGCCGATCAGCTCCGCCACCCGTGGTATAGTCCTCAAAACAATGGGCAGAGCTTCACCACACTTGGTATTCTTTTGGCACACTTGTCACGCGCACACCTGGTGTACGTGTTCTTGAAGTCAGTGACCCCTCGATTATGATATTGAGACTTTTTCTTAGAAAATGATCTTAAATATTTTAAAAATAGGAAAATTTTCCTATTTTCACACGTTCCTGACGTAATTACATTGTATTTTTAATCTAGAAAAATGCAAGCAAATCTCGTTCGATAGATGGATAAAGCTGGATCAGTTATCAAATAACGGCAAAATTTTCGTCTTGCGTTGAAACATCAAACCGTAATACTACAGAGAAATAATGCGCAATGCCAAAATATGCACAGGAAACATAATCCTCAACTATTGGATGGCAGATAACAGGCACACATGCGAGTTGGCGGTACCCAAATGTTTTTTTGGGTGGGGGGGGGGGAATACAACTTCAAAAACAGAGAAAAACAGACAACTTATGTGGAAGAATAAGAAATCATCGGAAAAGTCATAGAGCTCGGCATTTCAGGGGGTAAACATGGCCTCAACAGTCCCATTTCCTCCGCCTATGTACTTGGGATCATGTGCTCATGTGACGCGACCGTCCCCAAGACAGACGAGTGATTTTACCTTCCCTAGAGCTTAGAGTGTAGCACAAAACGCGTCATAAGAAGGAAGTTACTTACAAGCTATATAACAAAATGTTTATTGAATTTATAGTTTCTCATGTGGAAATCCCCCCCCCCTCCCAGCCTGCGAGAGAAAAACTAAAATGGTGTATTAAGTGCAATGACTGTTATTCATTTAAAAGCGCTATTTTCAAGTTATGTCTTCCGTCTTTCAATACAGCCATTAAATTAACCCCGCTCTTACAACGCCAAAAGCAGTGGGACTTTTAGAATAATCCGGAAACACAAAGTAAACACAACAATCCAAAAATTTTGCTCAAGTACAATTTTCCTATCCAAGTCAATATTTGCGGAGACGGGAAATCTAAAGTAGCAGAAATGTACTGGCTGTTTGGCTGCTTATCGAAGCGGCAAGCGGAAGCAGGCATGCCAACGTTGACAGCAGTAGTAATTATTGCAAGAGTTTTGCCTTCAAGCAATGATATTAAGGTGTTCAGCTATCCGCGACAGAAAACAGTGACCGATATGCTTTTGTGAATCTGATGGGTTTCAAGGAAGTGAAACAAAACTGTTATTTTTGTTATAACAGACAAATCGCATTTACCAAGGAGAGCAATTTTAATCTCGTACTGAAGCCATTACTGGTCTTCCTCGGAAGAAAAAATCTCACGAGTTCTTTTAGTTACAAAATGTTCTGGATTTTATTCTTCTCTCTCTCTTTTATGTCTCTTGGACAACAAAATTACCAATAATCTAACTAGTATTCACGAACACATAATAGTTATCTATAGGCTATAGATGTTGATTGATGGTTGATAAAGAATATACGAAATCAAAAAAGAAAATTTATTCTGGGGGAGGGACATTGCAACTAGTAGGCTATTGTCTATAAATTAAAAGTAGTTTCAGTATTTGGGTATTATATGTTTAGCATTTTAATACCTTAAATATCAGCATATGACATCAAGGCCGTATCCAGGGGGGGGGGTTACCTGGTTTGACCCCCCCCCCCCCCCGAAATTTTTGACCGAGTTGAAAATAAGTCGAAAATTGGTAAAACCTAGGTAAAAATCAGTAAAATTAGTCGAAAACTGAGTCAAAAATTAGTAACCCCCCCCCCGAAAAAAATCCTGGATCCGCCGTTGTATGACATTATCAATAATAGTATTAAAAACATGATATATTTTAATATTTTGTATTTCGATATGTATGTGTCATGACTTGAATCCAAAAATTTTCTTCTAAGATATTGTGTATTTTATTTCCACTAAAGGAATAAAGTATGTGTATGGAATAAAACATGTATATGTAAACTGTGTATTTAAATTTTGTGCGGATTTTATATGACGAAGGACGTCTCCTTTGAACTTTTTAAAGGTGAATCTAGAGAAGAAAGGGGGGGGGGGAGACAAACAAAAAAAGCTAGATACTTAAAACTATTTCTCATACAAATAGTCTCTACGATCAAGGGCCGGTATGATCAGTTATTCTTAAGATATTTTATCAACATACTAAGGCCGTACCCAGGGAGCGTAACCCTCTCCCCCCGAAATTTTTTCTGACTCGTAAAAACCTGACAAAAATGGATATAAACGATATTTCTTATGCGTTTTTTTAGTGTTTTTGAGTAAACCCCCCACCCCCGAAAAAAATCTTGTGTAAAATGTCTAACGCTCATTTGTTATTTTAACATTTATAAGATTCATCTTCACTACGTTCCAAAAGGTTTGTTAGAGATATTAAAAAAAAAAGATTCTGCTACAAGTCTTTCTAAAGGTCCTTAAACCTTATCTTTTAATTGTTTGCCTTTGTATGGTTGATTTTTGTAGTATTAGAAGAAACAAAGTGGGACAAAACTCGGATCCCACGACCAGTTTTCTTAGGTGTTTTCGTGGAATATATCTAATCCGACGGGTCCCCTTCTCGTCAGCCCTGTAGAAGATGGGACCAAACCAGGGACCGTATTGCCAAACAGAGATAAATTGATTGTGGCACAACAGGATAGTGACACCAATTCGTGAAAATGAAGGAGGGGAGGGGCAATTTTTTTTCAAAGTCATGGAGATTGAGCAGTTTTTTTTACTTTTTCAACGGAAATACCAAAAAGGGGCATGTTTCAACGAAAACAGGAAAAGAAAAATGTATTTCTAAAATATAAGAAGACAAAAAAGGAGGAACAAATGTCCCCTCCCCCACCTTCAATTGGTGACCCTGCATTTTTCTTTGTAAAAATCCACTAATTTATAATAATTCTTGGAAACAAACATTTTAATTCAACCAATTATGTCAAAAAGAAGAAAATAACCTTTCCTATGTATGACTCTAGTTTTTTTAATACTTTAATTTTACGAGTTTTGTTGGACAATAAATAGCCTTATTAATCACTTCAAGCTGCGGGTGCTATACAAACACCAGTGAGTATCATCCATCCTCGTTATGTTAGTTATAGATTACATACATACGGGTAGTTTAATTGATTACTTACTGTTTTGTATAGATAGGACAGTGAAAAGTGCCAGAGCCAAGGAGATCATTAAACGAAACTTCCTACGGGGAGTAGCGAGAAACCCCCAAATATTTAGTCAATTTTAACGATATTCTTTTAATGTAGGGCGTTCAGTTTTTTTCTTGCCCCCTTGCGGGCTAGTGAGTGGCACTAATACAGGCAACGGTCTTCGCATTCAACGGGATCAAGCCCTTCAAAATATGAAAAATAAATTAAATATGTTTTTTATTATTTAATAGCTATACACAGACCTTCTTATAGCTGTTTGGGGCGCGCCCCCCCCCCATACTCCCTTTCCCTAGAGTCTGATACTTCGAAAATAGACCATTTTAAAGCCCGCATTTCTAAATTTGGTGTTTTGTAACACGTTTCTCTACACACTCTTGAGGGGGAGGGGAGGAATTTCAGGATATCCTTCCCGTTTCCTCCTAACACAATCTTTTAATAATAGCATTTGTTTTCTAGACTGTTTTTGTTAATACAAGCTTTCGCAAATGAAGCAAACCGCCTGGGAAAAAAAAACGCAGATCATTTTGACACTGAAAAATTGGTCATCCGAATTAAAACACATTATGTTCAAAAACATTTTAATGCTTCATACTGTCTAAAGCCACACCCCCTTACCATCATATACATAAAGAAATGATAATTTCCGGAAAGGGGCCTTCCAAGACGTAACTATAAAGAGCTCCAATGTTTCCAGGCTTAAGGGCCTTGCTTGAATTTCGTTTTAAGTGTGAACTACGGTACGATGTAAATAAGTGAATTTATTCAACTGATACTGATTATATTAATCAGTATCAGTTAATATCGCTCGACACTTGCTTTTACAGTCCGAGTGAGGTTCATGCCTCTCAACTTTGAAATGAGATCTCTATGAAAATAAAGTGTAGGCGACATTGCGGAGGGGGGTTTGTAACTTTTATATTATCTTTCTGTGCCTTTTAAACAATAGGATTCAGGTCGCTAATTTCGAATTAATCTCTTGTCCAGAGTCTTCGCTGCAGGGGGGCACCAGCTTCAAAAATATTTTTCAGGTCTATCAACTTAATGCTTCTGTTTTTCATTTTGGAAGGCAATTATAACCCTTCGATGATATAACAAGGTAATTACAGCTATACAATACCTAAGCCGACAGGTAAGAGACGGGTAATAGCTACCCCAAAAAGGAAATGGGTGAACCATGGGAAATTTTAAAAGATATGAAGTAAAAGAGCTGTCACACAATATAATAAAGTTGATGGTTACTATTCAGGATACGGAAGTAGGGAAGAAAAAAATTACGATGTCTCCGACGCTATTTCCTCTTTTTATCTCCTGATACCGGACGATGAGTGAAAACCTCAACGGATGGTTAATAGGACATCTATTGAATGAACATTTGGATGAAAGCAGAATGTACTAGTTTACTGACTTAACGGTCGCAACAGAGGTACTTGTATGATATACGCTCTACCTAATTTTCTTCTAATATGTTTCTCTGAAGCTCAATCCTAATGAAATATACTAAAGTAAGATAAAAATATAATAGGCTACTTTAGAAACAAATTTAGGCTATATATTTGCACATTAGGGGGCGAGGGGGATAAAGTGTAGCGGGTCTGTATGCCTAATGTATTAGGTACAATTATTCTGCGTATTATATAGCAAGAATTGATTTGTAACTTCACACTATTCAAATAATTTACCCCCCCCCCCCCATAATGTGCAAATATATAGCCCAAATTACATATTTTCCATCTAATCTGTCACTTCTCTTTATCATGTTTCACGCTAAGCTGAAAGAAACAAATGAAAAAAAAACTGATTCTATAATGCGTCAATGAATGAACAATTTCAGCGGTAGGGCGTTTATTATACAAGTACCGCAACTGATAGAGAGGTGCCCGAGGAAATCATTTATGAAGCAAAAAAAAAAATTATTTTCCTCTTATTCCATTATAATAAGTTTGCTTCAATTTTATAAGTTTATGTCTGTAACATGTTTTCGTAAGCCAACCACACGATTCTTTAGTTTCTGGAAAGCCTAAGAATCCCACCTGTTTTAGGACCTATAGCCTGTAAGAAATAATACCAAGAAAATGAACAAAAAGTTATTTTTCACCTGGTCGGTTCCCCTCTGTGAAATACAGAATTTCATTGCGTAAGTTTTTTATCAAGATCGTACCCCTTTTTGGAGGTATAGCCCCTTTTTTCTAAAATTATGCAATTTTTCATTTGATAATAGCCTTTGACAAACAACTATTAAAGAACAAATTTTGTATATTCTGAATCAGCATGAATACTAAATTTATTTGTGACTCGCATTACAATCAAAACTTCCTTAAAAGTGCGCCCCTTCAAATATTTTTCAGAAGAGGGTCTCAAATATAAAAATAATTTTAGGGGCCTCAGTGCCACAGTTATTAAGAAGATTTTTTGATACAATTGTTTTCCATAGGTGTTTCTACCATGGACGCTGACAAGGGCGCCAGGAGACAGTGCTTTCCCTGGGAAAGAAGAAGACATCACAAATATATAAGAATAAGAAACTGAAGATCATTCCTATTTTAATTCTAGTGAAAACGAAGTTCCTAGTAGTGCATGCCCCCCCTCCCGAGAAATTTTCAGACAGAAATCATGAGAAATTTCATGGTGCTCCCATGCTCCAGGATGAAATTCCATGAAATTTCATGCTTTCATGATGATGATTTCATGATGCTCCATGAAATTTCATGATCCCAGGGAAATTTTACGATGCTCCCAAATATGATGCTCCCAACCTCTGCGCCTTTTGCGTAGGTAAGCATATGAGTGCAATCTCTTATGTTGCGCTTAAGATATTTCGGCACTAAAAAGGGGAGTTATCACCCTGCAGTGTCTATACTATAGGCTTAATAAAAAAAATATTCTTCAGAATGAAGTAAAATTAATTATTATATCCCTCCCTCAGCCCATCTTTTAATATTTATCTGAAGGCTCACTGAAAGCTGAAAATTCAGGTGTAAAAATGTGTCTTTTGTGGCTTCGGGCCCCCCCCCCACATACACACAAAAAAAATCCACAGACCCCCGACCTCAATAGCTAAAGCGCAATAATCACCTCTGTGCATCCTTATATGAAGCCCTAAATGAATTACCTAGTTAAATGAAGCTTTAAAATAATTGCCTATATTAACCTTTTGT
The DNA here is from genome assembly GCA_029168905.1 of Artemia sp. Kazakhstan ARC1039. Classification (NCBI taxonomy): domain Eukaryota; kingdom Metazoa; phylum Arthropoda; class Branchiopoda; order Anostraca; family Artemiidae; genus Artemia; species Artemia sp. Kazakhstan ARC1039. The sequence goes on along the minus strand of JAQQPU010004334.1, from coordinate 39,986 downwards.
TTTGTATGCCCTAGGTGTATATTTAGGGACGAATGCCTTGTGGCATTATGACCTCTGAAGCCACTTACCCTAATGGATAGTTTTTGATAATTTTAAATTTATTGGTTATCTCAGAAGTTTCACTCGATAGCATTTGGCGATAGCAATTTAGTGGTTTAATACCACTAAATTGCAGAAAGCCACATCTGGCTGCGACGTAATCTCTTTTGCTACTTAAAAGGGTACTAAAACTTGTAATTTTTATTCGACTGAACACTCTCCTGATATTGTACGATCATTGGATTGATGCGATTACGCCGGTAAAAGAAAAGCACCAAATTAACATGCATCCGTCATCCTTTTCGAAAAAAACACAAAATTTTGCATTTTTGTAGACAGTGGCTTGAAACCAATGCAATTCAGCTCTCAAATATGCTGAATTTGATGGCATAGTTAACATCAAAATCACTCTTCTTTTTGGTGATGTTTCTCCGCTTCCTCGAAAATTTGGTCAGTAACTTTAAACTTAGTGAATAATAAATACTTAGAATCACCATAAAAATCTGATCTTTGTATGTAAATATTGCTATCAAAACTTTTTTTAAAGTTCTGATTGCTATTAGTACGAGTTGTTCCTTATTTACAATTTTTTACCACTAACTACCATGCAACAGTGGCGTAATTTCGTCAAAACCCCCGGGGGGGGGGGGCAAATTGGAGCCAATTTTCCCAGATCAAGTGAAAATTACAGTAAAAACTGAAAAATGAACAATTTATTACCATGGAAGTACTATATAGTATTGTAAAGATACTTTATAGTACTACGAAGGTAAATATATACTAAACAAAACTGATCCGTTGTTGTTGATGTTTGAATTATGCAGGCTTATGTTATTTTTGACAAGATATTTGAAGAAACTAAGTTTCAGCTGGGGGCAATGTCAGGTCTGGGGGGGGGGGGCAAACCGAGGTCTGGATGGGCAGTTTCCTCCTGCCCCACAGCAAATTACGTCCCTGCCTTACAAGTGTCCGCTTAGTTTTCATGCACAGAGAGAAATGTAGGATAATTCCTTTAAGATAACTTCGAGAATATGTATGACAGTAAAAAAAGAAGTCCCCATAAAACATATTACATTTTTGAAAATCTAGGTATTTTGACTAAAAAGACACTTCCAAAAAAGAACAAAAAAAAAGTTTTTTTCCTCTTTCTGATAATTCTTCCAACCCCCTTGTAGATTTCAGGGGGCGTAAATTCCCGTGTGGCAGGAGGAAGATGTCCCTTCTAGACCTAACTTTTCCACAGATTTCCGTTTGTCCTCTTCAACCGTTTCAAGAATTATTCATGATTATATTTGTAATTATGATCATGTCATTTTTATGGTATGTATCGTGTTATCCACACAACAGATACTACATACTACCACTTTGGGTTAATTTTGCCCTCTATTGGCTAGTTTTCCCCCACTTTAGGCTGTTTACTGGAAAATAAGTTTGCCCACGTCAGATTTTTTTCACAAGAGCTCGGATACGTAAAATTCAAATACACCCAGGTTTGTAACTAATCCCCAAAAAATATAAAAGCTAAGTGGCTTCAATTGGCTTTTTCTGCAAAAATAAGAACACCTTCGAAAGGTTTTCGTCCAATGTTTCCTTTTGCTTTGACGGCTTTCAAGTCTGTTTTAAAGTTTGCTTGACTTTTTATATTAAGCTGCGCATGTAAAGAAAAACAGGGAAAGAGGGAACAAAGCTTAGTTAGACTGTAAACTAAAAATTATTACATCCAAAAATTACTAGGAACAAATTCAGAAACCATATTTTTGGGGAGAATTTAGAGAGAAATCAGAGAAGGCGAATAGACTTAATTTATTAAATCCATCCCATCAACAATAAACACCGGCCAGTGGGAAAAACGGTTTATCTCAAAGTATTTGAGCTTAACTTTTCTTTTCTTGAAAGAGTAAGTACTGAATGAGAAAATAGTAAATTTTTAACACCGACATAGCAGTAGCTTAAAGCATAAAATGCACCAGAATAACCACATAATAGAATTACAGGAAAAAATCAAATAATATCTGAATTTTGAACTACTTTGAACTATATTAAAAATAAATACCTTTATTGACTTTGCTGCCACCAAGTAATTGCATCTAGGAGTTCATCATCGGAAGGATTATAGATTTCCGTTTTCATTTTTTCTTCGTTAGAGTGTATCTCCCAAAGCGATCCAGTTCTTTGTGAAGAGGCATCACTTGAGTAGGATGGTGCCGGTGATGACGGGTCACAGGTATAATCCGGTGACAGATTGTAAGAGCTTTGGCTTTCTGTTGATTTGGTTTCGAAGTCCCCATCGTCTCTCAAAATTTGCTCGAGGGCCCGAATATATTCGACTGCACATCGTAGTGTTTCCACTTTACTGATTTTTCTAGAGCGGCCAGGTCTTTTAGATCCATTTTCACAACGGCTATTTGCTATTGATGCGGGGATCTGTTGCCTTAATATAGCAAAACCTTGGTTAACTTGCTTCACCCTGTTCCTTTCCCTGGCATTTCTTCGTACAACAGAAGCGCCGGGTCCTGAGGGTAAAACATACCCTAGTGAAGAAAATTGAATTCTACGCTTACAGTTTGAACCGGAATCTGGCAACTGATTCATGACACTCGGTTTTTCTGGACTACTCCGAGGTGACTGAACTGACGAATAACTCTGCTGAGACTGTAGGTGAGAAATTGAATATCCTACAGTTGTTGCCATAGCTTCTTCTTTATCACTGATAACAACTCTACTCTCAGACGCTGCGTGCGTAACTGCGATACACTCTGGTAGGCAGAACCTTCTTGTATACGCCTCAGACGATTGGGGTATACGCGTGGACTATGCCACGCGACGCCGCGCGTGGGTAGCCACCTCTGGGCATATTGTCACGCGTCAAAGATTACGACGAAGTATGGTATGTATTTATCAAAAGCGGCTGCTCGGAAAAAACATGAAAAATAAATAGGCAGAAAAATAATTATTTACAATTATCAAAGATAATTATAACAAATTGGATTGCACAGAGTTGCATGGAGGCTGATTATTTGCGGTTAAAAAAATTAAAAGCTAACTGAAATAGAACAGAAACGTAATTCAGCTTTTTATGAGAATTATACTTCTTTTTTAATCGTTGCTATTGCCCTGACTGGGAACACTCGGGAAATATTTCGGCCGTTATAACTGTATTATTGGAACTAATAATATGCACTTGTTTGGTTTTTATTACTCCTATTTTCGGTTCTCTAACTAAATAGATGACAGTGTTCACTTGCCATCGTCATTAAATTTTCATAAAATACTTTCAAGACAAGGGCATGTCCAGGATTTTTTCTTGGAGGGGGGTATTATTTTTGGAGGGGGGGGATTACAAAAAACACTTTAAAAGACACATTAAAATCTTTTCTATGTATTTTTGTTAAGCTTACACGAGTTGGACAAAAATTTCGGGGGGTTCAAAACCGATGCCCCCTCCCCTCGGATACGACCTTGTTTCAAGACGAGGTTTTACTTTGCTTAGGATCAGAAGAGTTTGACTAGGTTATATGGCTTACTTTTTTCTGGGAGCGAAAATTTTGGCAAGTTTGGAGGGGGGGGGGTCAAACTTCTAAAATAAATGTAAAGAGTGTCGGATTATATGGAAGTATGAGAGATTCTAGGAGAAACTTTAATAATCTTTATATTTTTGAAGAGAAGAAAAATTGGCCCGCATGCCCTTCTTTCCACGTATGAAAAAACCTCATATTTAACACTCCATTATTGAGCGCCGTTAATGAAGTCTACTATAAGCCTACCTTATCCTGGAAACCTCTCAAGAGCAATAAAAAACCCTTAATCAAGTTTATAATCACAACAAGAGCATTCTGAAGTGGTACCCATGTCCATATTTTATAAATTAATTTTAAAACTTTTTCCACAAAACAAGTTTTTCAAAGCAAAGTTTTTCATGACCAAGAAAGAGAGTCAAGTAATCTTCCAAGCGTACAACTACCCTAAATCACTATCAATAAGTACATGAAACTCGAAACAAACAGAATTTACAATAATTAGCCGATACAAACTCAAAACGAGCAAAAATTAACATGAGTAAGGCTGATAACCCCCATGCCTTCTCAAGGCCAGAACATAACTTGCGCTTTCCTGAAGAAAAAAAAACAACAGAAAAACAAATGACCTTGGATTGTCAGTTTAATTGACATATACTGCTATTAATCCCTTAAAGTTTCGATAATTTTTTATTTATAAAAGTAAAAACGTGAAAACATTTGAAACGAATTTTTTTTTCAGTAATGGAGTTCTTTACTTTTCTTTGAAAAACTTGCTTTGTAGAAAATATTTTTTAGTTAATTTCTGTTCGTTTTTTGTTGACATAGTCTTTGCCGTAATTTTAATTTTTTACATCTTTTCGTTTTTTTTTCTATAAAAATCCGTAGTTTGGCTTGCTTATAGTATGTTGGACAATATTTTTCAACAGTTTTTAATCCTGACACAAACAGTATTTTTTAATTTAATTTTATAACTCCTGAAGTGGACCTGAAAAATAAAACTTAATATCATTCCCAAAAGATTCTATCTATGCTCTTTGACAACCTGGATACACTTACGCTCATCTTATTTATTTGAATTGTAAGAGCAGAAGCATTAATACTACTAGCTCCAAAAGTTTCAACTTAATACCCCCAGTCATTCTCGACGTATTGCTGAGGTGTCTTATTGGCAACAATTAACACTATGCCTTTTCATTTAGTTTAAAGCAAAATTTAATGTTAAAGCATAATGGTCCAAATGCATAATTTTGGGGGGTCGAAATTCCCAATATCTCTAAAGACATAGTTACTGGACCGTTCTACTATGCTGAACCAAATGGCTGTATCAAAATTTTGAATGGATGTGATTGGAATATGAATGGGGTTGAGAGAAGGGCTGCTTGCCTTCCAATATGAATTGGCACCAGAACTTTTAATTTTGAGTCAAATTAGCTCCTTTAAAAGTTTCAATGATATTTATGGCTATTATAGAGTGGTGTTACCTATGATATTGCTTATATGCCCTTTTGAAAACCTACTTACACACAGTTTTTTTTCGTTTAATTGAAACTCCTCCTAAACGTTCCCTAAAAATTTCACCTTATTAAAGTTATAGTAACTGTAGGGGTAGTAATAAAAGTATACGCATAGTGCCTTCTGGCTAGTTCAAAATATCCCGGAACTTACCCTTAAAGATCTAACTTAATAATATAAGTTGTTCTTTTGATATTGCTTTGTCACCTTTTTGAAAGCCAACATGCTCATAGTTTTTTTTTTAGCAGAAGTAGTAACATTAATAGCCCCAAAATTTTTAACTTAATACCCCCAGTCGTTCTCGATATATTGCTGAGGTGCCTTATTGGCAACCCTAAACACAATGCCTTTTTATTTAGTTTAAAGCCATTTAGTTCTAAAGCATAGTAGTCTAATTGCATGATTGTGGAGGGTGGACATGCCCAATATCCCTAAAGACATAGTTGCTGGACCGTTCTACTATGCTGAACACAATGGCTGCATCAAACTTTTGACTGGATGCGTTTGGAAAATGAATAGCCTTGAGAGAAGGGCTACTTGCCCTCTGATCTCTTTTTAATCTTAAAAAGGGTACCAGAACTTTTAATTTTAAATTGAACTAGCTCCTTTAAAAGTTTTAATGACATTTATAGTGTGGTGTTGCCTATGATATTGCTCAAATGCCTTTTTGAAAACCTGCATGCATACAGTTTTTTCGTTTAATTGAAACTCCTCCTAAACGTTCCCTAAAAGTTTCACCCTATTACCCTTAGTGTCATTAGTTATAGTAACTGAAATGGTAGTATTAAAAGCATTCACATAGTGCCTTCTGGCTAGTTCAAAATCCCACACAATTTACCCTTTTTGAAAGATAACATACTCATAGTTTATTTCAGTTTAGTTAGACATCCGCCAAAATATTGTTTAAAAGCTTCACCTTAATACCCTTTTGCGCAGTAGCAATAGTTGTAGCAGTATTAATAGCAGTATGTGCATAGCATTTTTGGTTTCTTCAACATCCCCTTCAACACACGCTGAAAGTTTCAGCTTAATAGGCTACCATTAACCGTTCCTGAAGAATTTTTGATGCGTCCCCTTGACGACCTGTGTGGACATAGGGTGTTCCGAATCTGGTCCATACAGTATCTATACATCCCAAATTTTTCACCTTAATATCCGTAGTTTATAATTTTTGCCTTAATATCCTTAGGCATAGTTGTAATAGTAGTCACAGTAGCAGTGCTGATGTTACTAGTAATAGTATTGATTAGCAGTGCTACTACCAGCAGGAGTAGTATTAACATATTGCCTTTTGGTCAGTAAAAAATCCCTCTCAGTAAGTCCTGGAAGTTTCAACTTAATGCAATTAGCCATTGCTATGACTTTGCTGATATGTCCTTTTGATAGACTGTATGTTCATATGCTTCTGAAAGTTTTCCTCTCAATGCTCTTAACTTTACAAGTAGCTGCAGTAGAAGTAGTAGTAGTATTAAGTGTAGCAGTAACAGCAGAATTAGCAGTAATGTGCACATATTGCCTTTTGGTGGAAAGATCTTTCCCTTTAAGTATTCTCCGAAAGTCCCAACTTAATACCCAAATCAATTCTTGAGATACGCTATTTTGACAATGTACATGCACATAGCATCTTTTGATTTTGTTCAAGTTTCCCCTCAAAACTGTAAATAGAGTAGTGTCTAGTGTGGTAGTAGTAGTGGTGGTAGTAATAGTACTATTGGTAACATGCAAGTATTGCCTTTTTGATCATCTCCCTTAACATTTCCTGGATTTTCCAAATTAAAATACTCAGTTATTCCTGTGTTGCACCCTTTTGACAATCCGCATACATGACATGTTTTGAATTAGTTCAACAGTCTCACAATTACAAATGAATGCGTTTCGAGAAAAGAGGATCTCAGGGAGGGGGGCTAGTAGTTCTCCATCATGTTTGATTCTTAAAAGGGAACTAGAACTATAAAGATCAAATGAGCCCCTTTTAAGGTTCTAAAACCACCCTTCAGAGGCAACGCTGTAGCGTTGCCTATAGTAAAGGCCATACGGCTCCAATGTTTTATTATTATTTTATTTTTTTTCCAGAGAGACTTCATATGGAATGGGTCGTCGTAGAAGCTTCAAAGGGGGCTCATTCGATTGGAAATCGAGAGTTCTAGTGCCCTTTTTAATAGTCAAAAATGATTGGAGGGCAACTAGCCCCCCACGCCCATCATTCCCCCAAACACATCCAAT
>JAQQPU010004333.1:0-32774 GCA_029168905.1 Artemia sp. Kazakhstan ARC1039 | reverse complement strand
CCCCCCCCCTGGCTGAATGATGCTGCCTTATTTTTATATTTTTGTTCTGAGATTTCTATTATATAGCATTAAAAGTTCCAATTAGACAAAGTTTGCCCCCCCCTGGAATTCAGCTTATGGGCGCCCATGCACCCAAGTTGAGCTTTATCCAGGCTAGTAAAGCTGTATCTCTTTTCTGAGGCAATAGTAAAACAAAATAGTTTTATGACTATGATTACACGTCGGACCTTTCCATGGCGCGCAATTTTACAAGGGACCAAAACGTCATAAATATTTCGGAACTCTTGGGAGCTAAAAAATGAAGCCAAAAACGTGAGATTATAGATTCAGCATGTTGGCGCTACAAAACAAAAGATGGCATTCAATATTCAAACAGACAAAAGGTATAAAATACGGATGTCCTACGGACCTATCCTGCAACGTTAAAGAAATATGTTTGGTATTAGACGTACTTTGTTTCGTAATAATCGCGATGTGTGTTTGAAGACACCTGACGAGCTCATGCTCATTAAATAATATTTATCAAACGAACATAGGATTAAACTGATAAGTGATCACAAGAAAATGTATGATTATTTTGTAAGTTATCTTTTATTTTTTTTTTTTTTTCGCGAATATCAAATGTTTTCGATAAGCTTGATTTTAGCAGGCAGCATTCATGAAAACATTTTTGGAAGAGCCTGAAGATAAAAGACCCCAAGCATCTAATTTCTCAGTTTCTAAAAAATTGCTCGGTTGGACATTTTTTGTAGTGACAACCATAATTATAACTAGGCTAGAGTACTGGTATTTCTGATGGAGGGTAACTGTACCAAAAATGTTGCATTTGGTGTTCTTTATCCATTGATCCTGTGGTAGCATAGTAGATTGATGCTCTACTTGGCAATACATGGCCCAGGGATCGATCCACGCTGCAGCAAGGTTGGGCGACAGGTCTGCTACATGTCGCTGCAAACAGACCCAGTATCTGAAACGTTGTTTCGACAAACTGTGCGCCAGCAATGGCTCTGGAGGATCTTTTCCTTTTTTCTTATTTATCTTCGTCATTGAGATTTGTTACATCACATTAAGACAGTATGGCATTTGCCTTTTCACATTTTCTCTCTAATTTGATTTATGATAAATAACAAATTCCCGTATCCTCCCACGCCCTTGTTTGCAAGAATGTTTTTTTTTTTCACAAGACAAATATTAAATACTTCATGTATTGGGCACGATAAAGGGGTTATATAATCTTCATTTTTATTTTGGATAAATAGAAAAAGAAAGTTTTTCAACTGAAAGTAAGGAACTACATTAAAACTTAATAGTAACCGAAATTATTCCTTATATGAGGGTGGCCATCTTTTTCTCGATCCTTTGCGCTTCATGTTAAAGCTTTTTAGTACTTTAAGAAAACTGCTTTTTCTAATTAGTCTCCTTTTGTTTTAGGAGTTATTCTGAAAGAATGGAACAATTAGTCAAGCTTTAGCGTAGAGAGCGAGGTGTTGAGGAAGGGGCAACCCCCCTCATACTGGGAATGGTTTATGTTCATTTTAACATTGAATGTTAGATAAGATAAGATTTATTCTTCATTAGGTACACATACAATATTACATGTTACTATTCCCCCAAAGGCTTATTGGCCTGTAAAGAAGGGGGAAGACAAATGAGTTGCTTACTCAGAGATGAAAAGCAAAAGAAAATTTAAAATGATCACTTACTCACATATGAAGGAGAAGAAAAGAAAATATAGATAAAATGAAAACAATAGAAAAAATAGAATAAATAAACTAAATTAATTAATTAGATTAAATAGACTCCAAAAAAATAGTAAAAAATAAAAAAATAATAACAATAAAAATAAAAAGATAAATAAAAATAACTTCTACGAAGCCAAATAATTTTTAACAATTTTTTTAAACGAACCGAATGAGTGGCACCCTCGAGCTGATTCAGGCAATTTATTTTAAACAATATGACACGCCACTAGAGGATTAAAATCTGACCCTATGCAAGGAGTAAATGGAACTTGAACATGATTTATTTAAAAAAAAAACAAAGTTTTTCCGAGGGAAGTAAAGACCGAAGTTGAAACTTAAAACGGACAAAAATTATTCACAGCCTATTGAATATATATTAATAGAACTAGTATAAATAAGCCAACTGATTATGTTTCCCTATGCTTTTAGGATTAAACAAAACTAGCGCTTTACTGAAAACACAAAAGTCAAGTATAAAAATCAGGATTATTGATTTAAGAGTCAAAAATGAGTATGTAGCCTGACAACACTAAACGAATCTATAAGGCTTTTCATAGTCTTACACCAGTTTCGACATTAGTAACTTTCAGTATACAATTAAAATTATCTTAAAAACATAAGCGTAAAACTAAATATTTTTTAATAACTGCGAAGTAATTGAACAGCATACAGAAATATTGGATTGATTTATCAAGCAGGATTTTGCTCTCACCAGCTATAATACCGATAGTGGGTAATATAAAGTCTCAAATTGTAAGAAATATGTTTTAGTATCACTTGAAATGAAGATCAAATAAGACATAATATGAACTCTGGAAATCCAATTATTTCTCTCTATACAAGAGTGAATTTCACGCTATGATACAAATTCTAAAGCTAGTCTATAGTCCTAATACTATCAAGATGGCCTTACTTCGAACTTGTGTGCAAAGTAATCATGACATGTCCTTTTAAGAAACAAAACGACAGCCAGTCATTGGACTGAGCCATTGTGCAGAAGTGACACCAAATTAAACGTAAAAAAAATAAAGAAAATCCTAAAATGGACTGTTGCTTTATCTTAAAAGGGATTGATCCTAAAAGGGGTTGATAATATTTTAATTTTATAAAAAGTGTCCTTAATTGGTTTGCTTTTACTGTACCAAAAGTCCTATATTATTTTGTGTTTTCAGTAAAGCGCTAGTTTTGTATAATCCTAAAAGCATAGGGAAACATAATTAGTTGGCTTATTTATACTAGTTATATTAATATATATATCAAATAGGTTGTGAAGTAATAATTTTTGTCCGTTTTAAGTTTCAACTTCGCTCTTTACTTCTCTCGGAAAAACTTTGTTTTTTTAAATTAATCTTTGTTCGTTTTTGATTAAAATTTAATGCAGAAACAACGCTGCCATGATCTTTTTTATTTGTACGGAATAATGTACGCTCGTTTTAAGTTTTAATGTCACTTCTCTGCAAATAGAACAGAAAGGGAGTAATTGAAAAATAAGATGGTAGGTAGCCTATATATTAAATTCAATTTACTAAATAAAAAAAAAGGATATCATTGAAAAAGAAAATAGGATTTAGTGTTTTTTATAATAGGATTTGTAATATAAATAGATAGATTAAATCGATTGTAGTTTGATGATTGAAGTCGGTTGGGAGTAAGGGGGGGGGCATCTACTCTTGGAATGGTCTAATGATTTTAATTTCTACTTCTAATATCTAATCCAAATTCCAGTAATTTTCCAAATTCTCTTTTTCGTAATTGAAACACTTAATAAACAGAGATAACGTCCTATTCTATAAGTTTTTAGATTTATGTGCTAATATATCAAACAGTTTGCGGTAACGAACTGTAAGAATAGAGCTACAAGGCTCATTAGTAACCGAAATTCTAGAAACGGAACTTTGACATCAATCAATGTATCATCGGCTAATTAAGTTGATTCCAAATAAATCAGATTCATTAAGCTTAGTTTTACCCATAAAAGGCTAAGAAACTGTGAAATTTGCCTGATTTTTGAAAGAGGGAGGAAACACCCAATAAAAGTGAAAGAATTTTAATTAAAATCAAACCATTAGATTTGGTGCATCAGAGAGCCCTACTGTAGAGATTTCAAGCCCATATCTGCAAAAGTATCAAATTTTGTATTATTTGCCAGAAGAAAAATCACGGATGCACGTTAATCTCCTTTTTTCCCAGAGTTATCCTATCGAAACAACGGTTCTAGAACATCGGGCGAGGGCTCATTTGAACGGAAATTAAAATTTCTGGTATCGCTTTTATTTGACCAAATAGATTGAACACTACTGCTCCCCTCTCACGTCCTTTTTTCCCCAAGAATTGTCCGATCAAAAGTTTTAGATAGCCATTTTGTTTAGCATAGTTGAAAGGTTCCAAAACTATACCTTTATATTTAACATAATCCACGCAGCCCCTGAGGATAGGTCTTGGGACGAAAGTATGCTAAGGATAATGAACGATCTATGAAAACCAGTTTCATACCCACAAAGACAAATAACGGGTGACAGAATGGATTGGACTTTAAAAATGCTGGAGCTAAGCCCCTGGTTGCAAGTTACAGCTGTGGTTTCGTCACAATTGATATAGCCTATTTACGGTGAAACCCTTTGAGAAATAGCACAAAAAGTGCCATTTTAGTGTCATATGGCACTTGCAGATGGCAGAATTTATAAAAAGTACGTAGATATGAGAAACAGCTTTTGAATGAGCCATTAAGAATCTCTATGACGTTGTAGTAGCCCGCTAGACCTGTTGAAAAAAAAAAAAAAAAAAAAAAAAAAAAAAAAAAAAAAAAAAAAAAACGGGAGACATATCAGTGCTACCGATGCAAAAAAGTGATTTTCCTTGTTGTTCAGGGAGGGTGACTGTAACTTCCCTGTACAAAGTTTTGACCACTTTGATTCCAATGGTACACTTTTCATTTTGATCCGACGCCATTTTCGAGGGGTTTGAGGCTTTTTTCGAAATCACCATAAATTTCTTTTCGCAATAAACTTTTACTTTTAAGACAAACCGAAATAATAGTTAACATTTCTGAGTCAGTGTCAAATGGGAATTTTTTTCATCAGGCAGTTTTTTTTCAAAACGCGTTTTTAACTTTTGGTTACTATGGACTGTGGTTCGCTCTTTACTAGGTTGCAGCTGCCGCTGCAACCATGATACCTTGCCGGGACATGCTTTAAAACAATGAGCCTAGAAAATGACTAAAAAAAACAACAGTGGATACCGATATTCCCGATACGATACATGCGATACCAATACGCACGATACCGATACGCCCGATATCGATACGCCCGATACCACATACAGCCATTCCCCAGGGACTATGGAAGGCCATATCATCATCAAAACCACATATATTGGACCTTTGAACTATGTTAAACAAAATGGCTATCTCAAAATTTTTATCTTGTCGGGGAGGAGGGGTCCTGTAGGGGGGGGGGCTATTTGCCCTCCAATCTTTTCGGTCACTTAAAAAGGGCACTTACAAATTTAATTCCCTTTCGAATGAGCTATTACACACCTCTCTATGATGCTCTGGCCACCCCCTAGCCCTTCTAAAAAAAAAAAAGAAAAAAAAGGAGACAGATCAGTGCTACCCATGCAAAAAAGTCATTTTCCTTGGTGTTCTAGGTGGGGGACTGTAATTATCCTACAATAGGTTTTCGACAATGCTGATTCCAATGGTGCACTTTTTATTTCGATTTGACGTCATTTTCAAGGGGTTTCAGGCTCTTTTTCGAAATCAGCATAAATTTCTTTTCGCAATAAACTTTTACTTCTAAGATTAGCCGAAACAAGAGATAACATTCCTGATTCAGCGTCAAATGGCGATTTTTTCTCACTAGACAGTTTCTTTGAAAATACGTTTTTCAACTTTTGATTACTATGGGCTGTGGTTCGCTCTTTACTAGATTGCAGCTGCCGCTGCAACCATGATTTGTCATATTGCGAAGATTATAATTAGTTTGATCAGAGGTAAAAGATAGCGGAACACTTAGGGGCCGGGGGAGGTCACCATGAATCTGAGAAAAAGTAAAACATGCACATTAAAGAATGTATAGTGACTCAAGATCAAGTAATGGTATAACTAATGAACGATTAGTTTCCTGAATGAGGTTTCTAGCTTTATTGTAAACCTTAGAAAGTGGTTTTAACAGTGAAGGAATGGTTGACATCCACACAATTGGACAGCAAGAAAAGTAAGGTTGGATCAAGCAGTGAAAAAGGATTTTCAAAATTGATCCTGGAAAAGTTTGTCTAAGTTTCGTTAAAATACCGAGACTCCTGCATATCATCATTTCAGTAAATCAATGTGACGTTTGAAATATAGGTTTTCATCAACAAGAATGCCCAAAAAACGAACATATCGGTAGTAGTGGGGGTCAATCTATTCTACAACATTCCTAGGGACTACTCCTTTCTTCCATAGTTTCAAGAAGAATATTTAACGGCGATTTCCTCCTTTGGTGACTAGGTGTCGCAATTTTAGGCAAAATTCCCGCCCAGGCAAGATTTGGCACGATCAGGTATCACAACTTAGGTAAAATTCCCAGGTGTTTCAACTACTCGGAATGTGGTCTGTATAATACACAAGTTCCTACCCCTTGGACCTGTTTCTAGGTGAAATTGCCGCCCAGGCAAGATTAGGCATGTCCAGCCAAGATTCGGCATGTCCAGCCAAGATTTCAAGGACACATCTTGTTACTTGGCAAAATCGTGTCCAAATATGCATCCCCAGGTGGTAGAAGCCATTTTATTGAGGATCAGTTTCTGTTTAGTGGTGAGAGAGGACTGTCAGGATTAAAATGAATAAAGTGGACAGACAGAAAATTTTAGGTAATCTTGTTACTTTGGAGAAATGGTTAATTTTAGATGATAATTTTCAAAAATTATCAGTACAGAAGAAAATCTTCACTACGAGGTTGATTGATAATATAATGAGAAATGAGTCTCCATCGCTGGACTATTGCTTGAGAGTTATGTGTCTTGGACCCCAGGCTTTACTCAATTTATAGATATATTGATTGAGACAAAACAAAATGATATTGCACATCTGTTTGAAGATTACACAGAGTTTCAGTTACTCCTCCTATTCCTTTAATCATTCGATAACTTAGAACTGATAGCAAAGAACATTCATTGACCCCGAGTCAGCTTGTTTTTGGAAGTGAGAGTGTCAACATCGAAAAAATGTTTTACACATGCCCATTATGCCTGTATACTTTGGGCAGCTGGTCATCCTATGAGAATTGTACTTTTGCTGATGAGTATAAGGAAAAGTGTAAATTATGCAATCCATTTAAATTGCATAGAGGATATGCAGTGCAAATTAAAGACTGTAACTCTTGTCTTGAGGAGATTTGTGAGTCTCATAATAGAGGATTCTTATGCTCCAGTTGTCACTATGATTAATGTGATCAATGGGAAGATACTTATCCTGGCCTGATTGCGAAAAACTCAAAACGTGAGTTCAGTTTATTTTTAAGAGACTGGTATCGTCATGGTTTTAAATTATTTTGGGAAGAAGAACCTGGCCTACGCTTCAATTGCTGGAATAATAAAAGAGTCTGGTTTTTACGACATCGTTGTGAAGATACTGGCTACTTTGATTATAAACCAACAGACTTTTTTTTGGCTGTTACAGAAAGTGATTCTTCATATGAGAATTTTGTATGTGACATTGCTTCAAATAAGCAAATTGAAACACGTGAATTTTATCACATGAATCAGAGTAGTATTATTGACTCTACAAAAAGATTTAATAAAAATGTAGTTACCCTATATTGTAGGAAATGTGACCCTGACTTAGCACGTCAAGACGAATACAAGTTGAATCCTGACGAGCTCCCTGCACTTATCGTTTCGGATGATTACCTATACATAGAAGAAGAAATCTAAAGGACACAGTGTTTTTGTACCAAATTTTATTAATGAACAAATTTTCATACATTTTTAAAGAATTTCACTTTTAGGGCACTGAAATTTATATTGCAGAGGTAAGAAAAAGTATTTTGAACTTGTAAGTCGTTCAATCGAGGATTATCACCATAAATCTTGTGAAATTCCATGTAGATCTCCACGACTTCGAAAAATAAAATATAATAGGGCATAGCTTTTGAAAACCATAGCTTTTTGTTGAAAAATCTTGTACCCGCTTCCGAATTTGAGTAATAGATTTCCCGCTATGTTCAAGAAAATTTTTAATATGAGGTATGTAGAATGTATACGGCAAGTCCAGCGGATCGAAAAATTCTATATTGCTTCTTGTTTGAAAGATGCATAACCAATGCCCCGTCTTTACACTCGACGGACTGCTATTAACAATGATTAGGGTATTGTCAACATGTTGAATATGCTCCAGGAAATCTGAAGGTATGCAATAAGATTTATATTTGGACATGTAGGGGTCAATGTTAAATACATCGATTATTTGCTCTGTGTTCATGGCGCCATGTCTAATAAAACAGTGCCGTCAGGAGTAATTTCCCAATAGGTTTCAAATTGATTTAGCGAGATTAATGCAATGCTCTCCTTCAATGGTTTGGCAAAGGTACACTCTATTCGTACATTTCCCGTCCGGACAATACTCATATCTTGAGTGCCTGACAAATCTAATACAATAATGCCATGCGTTTTCGCAAACATTTCGTCATTTATACGATTTTCGAACAATTGAGAATCTCGATCTAGGGATTGTATTGTCAATTCGTAGAAGGTCCTGTAGGATTTATCAAAGGATAAATTGTAGAGTGGGATTCAATTTACTTTACATACAAGCGATGAAAGTCCAAATAATTCAAATTTATGCGGGGAATCTCTCCATGATCCAACAGCGCTAGTACTTATTACATAAGCTAATGCCAATTTCGAAAGAATTTTGCCATTGATAAATGACGAATCGGCATAGGTACGCGTACCTGTAGCAATATGACGTTGATTTGTGATTGTATGAGGCACGAGCAATTTGATATTATTTCCAGAGGCTCTTAATTTTCCAATTGCCAAAGCCACAGAACTCATACCTTGTTGTTTTCGTACATGAAGTTTCGCCGACGTGAGAGAGACTATTACAGCGGTTGCAGCGTCCAATATTTTACGTATAATATAATTGGACGGCGCGAGTTGTAGTTTTATATCAATCTTTACATTAGGAGGCAGCAATTGAGGTATATTAAATATCTCATGATTTAGTTTCCCGACTAAATGTAAATCTTTAGTTGTTACCTCTCTAAGAATATTGCTAGTATCAGTATTTGTTTTATATTCATATCCAATAGTCATGCCTCTCAACTGCTTATAGGACACTGGTGACATCAACATGAATTGTATATAACTTACATAATTTGAAAGATTATTGCTCGTGCTCACCAATGTTCCGTTTATATAGACGCTTATTTGTCGAAATGAATTATGTAGTACATAATTTTCGTAGGATAACCCCTCGGCGGCACTTGGTTTTTCATTGTTCGATTTTTTAACAATGACGTTTAAATCTATAAATGTCGAATTCAAATCGATAATGTAGTCTTCATTAGAATAAATTAGAAAATGGCCATTTTCAGAGAGCGATTGTTGCGGGTAAAATTGTTCATAGTATCCATGTTTTAAACTGACATCTACATTTTCAACATTGAAAAGATTTAGAGATGAGGTGACTGAAGGGTGAGAATCTTTATGTGGTAGATATGCCATCTTAGGAAAAGAAATCTTTTTTGGATCTTTTTACTTTCTTTGATGCTTTACGCTTCCCGGTTGAGTTGAGACTGATGAGTGATAAGTTTTTTCACCTCCTTTTTAAACCCTTTCCCCTCTGCTTCAATCGCTCGCCGAGGGATCATGTGCTCGATCTGATATTTTGCGAAACACTTTCTTGAATATCTTTCCCAGAGCCCCTATCATGTAATGTAGAGGACGCAAAATTCGCTGCAACTGGTGCAATATATTTTCTAGCCAAGGGTAGTGCAGAGCGAAAAAGCTTAGCAAACCAACTGCCGTACCCGGACATTGACGAACGACCCCTATAATAGTCCATTCCATGTCCCAACTGGCGTGGTCCAAGAGTAGCAACATAGCAATCAATATCAGGACATACAAACTGAGTTCTATTAGTCATTTCACTGAATGGGTCGAAAATGACATGTTATCACAGCCAAACCTTTTGTTATTGCAAGAGGATCACCCAATTTGCTTCTTAATGTTAACTGACAGAGCTCCAAATACGAAGTGTTGACTGGAACGTATTGAAGGTGCTTTATATTGTAGTGGTGAATATGGTCATTAGAGGTTTTTCGTTCAAGAACACGTAGGAGGGGGACATTGGTATTACCAACTCTTTATTTCTCTACAAAGGATGCATAAAGAAATATACGACTGTCCGAGGAGAAGACGGGCGGATACTCTGCGAAAATGACACGATTCATGCCACTAGCGCTTTCTGCGCTTTTACCGTTGATTACATTATTTTTAAAACCAAGCACTTCTCTTAAATTATATTGAGAATAACCTTTTCATTGTCAATGGGTGAACTAATGTAGATTTTCCCCTTTGAATAATTGAATTAGAAGGCACCATTTTTACGAGCGGAAATTTTTTGTTGATTGCACGACATAATTCGTTCATACTCTCAAACTCCTTGTATTATAATGTGGCAAAGGGGTATTCAAATGAATTCATGTTTTCAATCACATATTGATCGCTAACAATTGGCCAATCACATATTGATCGCTAACAATTGGCCAATCATGGGGTTTAATTTTTATCTCATATGTACGATCCTTTCTTAGGATATCATATCTGTTTTTAAGAATACAATCTAAAAGAGCCACTTCATACCTTCCCTCAAATTTAATGGCAGGGGAAAGTTTTGTCCAAAAATCGCTCGTTTTATTCAAATCGTCATAAAGAGGGGCAGAAACATTGGACATGAATGTCACATAAAAATCTTCGGACATTATGAACGTCTTCAGTGGGTATCCACGAATCAAAATCGGAGCTGTATCCTAGCCAGCAAACAAGCAACTGTTTGTTGCCCTGGCGAATTCGAGTCTTTAATGCCTTTTCAATTCGATACATTCCAGTGTTTTTAACTTTTTGTAATTCATAATCATAAAGTCCGCCAAGAATCTCTTCATCTTTCATATCACGCAGTCGATATGTTATAGGCTTAATGTCTAGAATTTTTGACACTTTAAAAAAGTTCCGTAGACCACAAGTAATTTCACTTTTCAAAAATGTTTCTTGTACGATTGATTCGAACAGTATCACCAACATAATTTTTTTTCCTGCCTTTTCATTAGAATATTGTTTAAGGAAATGCGTATTGCCACTATAATGAACTTCCTGAGGCCTAGTATTAAACAAGGATCGATGAGGACGTTGGTTGTATATTTGCATGATTTTATCTAAATCATGAATAAATGCAGCTGTATTTTTCAATGTACAATATCTTGAAATTAAAAGTCGAAGAGTTCGTATTAAACGTTCTGCCAATGCCGCGTTTATAGGACTATGACTATGATAGAGTATTGTGTTATATTTCAATAAAAAAAATTTTACATGAGGATTAACAAATTCACTTCCACGGTCTGTTCGAATATATTTATATGAATCTTGTTCTAAGATGGTTTCAAGGGCTTTAGCAACTTCAACACTTCTCTTTGACTGCAATGAAACTGCATATGCATACCGACTAAAAACACTTATTGCGAGTGAAATATACCTGTAAGGTTTATTTTGACGTCTTTGAATCGCGTCTAGGGTCAAAAGATCTGCTTGTAATATATGTCGAGGGTAAAAGGCTTTAGTTTTTCGATAATCATGACCTCTAGTCCTATGATTTCGATGAAGAGTATAACTAGATTCCTTTTGCAAATACTCTTTTGCTGGCTTATTTTTAATTCCGGTGGCCTTAGCAAGTGTATACGGAGAACTTGAACTTCCTGGTTCTCCAATACTTTCATAAACACCTTTCAAAATCTGATCCATTTTGATCGTAATCGTCCGCTACCCTTTTGTATACTACCTGGCGAATCAATACGTCTTTGCTTTTGTCTAGGTACCGGTGTCAAATCGCCACTATGTGTGCTTTCCAAGAAAGATTTAAAATCATCTTCTACCTTTCATGGACTATGTTCTCTTACTTTTTTTTAGAATTTGCTTATTACCGATAAGACTTTTAGGAAAATTTGACGACTTTAAAAAATTATATAAATGCTCGTCAAAGGATTCGACTCTTTTACGATTTGCAATCAGATCTGATGATATATCAATTAAATTTTAGGGCTTGCCCTGGATTATAACTTCATTGTTTTCTCATCAATTTGTTCATTTTCAGTGAGATACGAGTCTTTTATGTCTTTTATGTTGTTCACGATAGGATTGAGGCAACAAGTCTACAACACTTGTTAATAACTCTTCCTTTTTCGGTTTCACTGTTTTCAGAAGGTTGATCAATGACATAGACTTTGAGTGGTTTTTCACGATAAGGTTTATGTTTGTTGACGCGACGAAGGGTATTTTGAAGCAAAGTTATTTTTTCATCGTCAGCAATTGTTTCATTGTTACGAAATTTAATCAAGATTATCTTCAAAGTGCTCTTTGGGTGAAAGAGTAGTTCAATTGGCGTCAATTTATAGGGTTTAGCCTTTTCTAGAGAATAGTGTTTACAAGTCCGGCGATTATCGGTAGTAACACCGAAAAGAAATTACCACCCACTTGAACAAGACGTTTTCTTTTATAGTTTGTTTTCTTTTTGCAACCTAGAGCACGTACAAGTGATCGATGTTGCCTTGTCTGTTGCTTAACACGATCTGACAGCTGAACATAACCCGCTGTTATATTTAAACAAAGTTCTGACAAGAGACTAATAAATTCCTTGTCAACACCATGCTTGAGAATTGCTTTTGTAAGTCCTGATTTTGAATTGGCTAGCACGGAAAATAAATGCTGTTGTTCGCGGAGCTTCTTCAATGTCATGATTGCGACTAATGACTTTTTTTACTATTCACAGGTGGATATACAGTAATTTCATTATCAAAATATCAGTGACTACACGTAAATCCTCGGATGTGTTTTGATTCAGGTCTATTAATGTGTAACCATAAGGTTTATTAGTTGCTTGATTGTATGCGGAAAGTAAAAATTTAGGTTCACCAGGATAAATTTGTTTGTTTAGAGTTATAAGCGAACTTGACTCGCGAACAACTTTATAGATGATGTAGTAGCTACAATTCAATGCAAGTGTTCTCATGCATTTACTCTGATGAAAGATATTATGGAGAACATTAGTTACAGAAATTTTTTCGTGATGGGACCGGGCAGTAAATAGTTGTAACATTTCCTGCGACCATTCTTCAATAGATTCAGCTAAATCATCAATAATCAACCATGAGTTTGGTGCAATACTAGTAAAAACGTCAAGTCCTTGTATAAATTTTATGCTTGGATCAATCTTCTTTATTTTATCATAGGATTCTTGTCATATATTATAGCAATAATAGATATTTTTCGGATTTTCTAAAAACATTTTATCACGGTTTTGAATGATTTTCGTTAAAAGTGTCGTTTTGCCAGACATGGACGGTCCGCAAAGAATTGATCTGAAGGGTGTTTTAAATTGGAGCTTACTCTTCCAATGCCAAAATGCAACTAGCCTCTTCTAACCTCAATCTGTTGCATAAATGTTCAAAGGAAATAGAATACATGGTTTCTTTAATTTACATAAAAATATATTTACAACTTTAGAGAATGGGCACTTTACCACGATCGGGCGGCCATCGAACGTGAGCAGCTGGTCCGGCACCCTTGGAGGCCAGCGATAACAGCAGCTGGGCCGGCACATGCGTTGGCAGTGGCAAGATAAAATAAACACTTAAAAATAAAACACAAAATAAACACTTGAAAATTACCGCTTTGTGCAATGACATTTAATCAATTTAAATGACTAGGACAAGAAAGGCAGTGTTGAGCTGTTGACGGAAACGACCCCCCTCCCCCCAACAGATGGCCCTCCCTCCCCCCTCGCACAACTATAGAGCTTTGTCCAGACCGAGTTGCTTTCTATAATTTACACATTCAACTCGATGTGAAGTAATGTAGTGGCCATGTGGTAGTACTCTTGCACCACCCTCGAGTACATAGACTTTATCCGATATGGTGGACATGGCATTTTTTCGACTCAAACTGTATAGTTTTTATATTTTAAAGAGCGAATGGCCATGACACTCGCTCTTGGAACTAAATTTTGTTCTATACAGTTCCTATAAACACTCATGTTGAAATTTTCCTTTAAATAGTATGTAGGCACCCCTTTGCAGACTTTTTTGGTAGTCTCATTGTGTGTTTCCACACAGTACACCTTCGGACCCGGAAATACACCTTGCGATACCAAATCACTTCCCGTTTTTGACTTTAATTTGAATAATTGATTTGAGGCCTAGTGTGGTAACGTGTTTTTATGGTATTTAAGGGTTGTAGTCGTAGATGCCTTTATTTCTCCCTTTATATGGGAGGTAAACTCTGGCCCTAAGGTAATTCAATTTTGGTAGCGTGTCTTAGGCTATGACCGAGCTGATGAGGCGTACCAACTGGGTATGTTTGAGGGACTAAAGGTAGATTGTAGAGAGGTTGGCTATAATACAGTACTTTTATTCAATTAACATACAATAATACCAGATATATATTTTCTACTGGGACTGGCTGTCCCAAGTAGACCAGAAGTCTCGGAAAACTACAATAATATATAATAGGATACTTAGACACTTATGATGATCCGACAAGGTTCCAAGGTATTTCTAAAAACAACGGACCAGAGGTCAGTCCGGCATAAAATTAGTATCAGTCTCCCCCTTCCTATAAAATGTACCTTTTATACATTTTTATCAACCACATCTTCCTGGACCCAACCTACGCAATAGCTAGGAAGTGGTGATTTCTCAGTTTCCCGTTAAGCAGAAACTTGGCAGGATATGTTCCTTATCTTAATAAAAAAGCGGTATTTCGAAACTTTGTATTTGCATCTTAATATATTTTTACTAAATTCCAAATTGACTTAATTAGAAAGGCTTTACCACACTAGCGTTTCACCAGCTCTGGATAGCGGGACTCATCCCAGTTTGTGTAGTCCATCCGAGAGCTAATGTACTCTCCATTTTCCAAATCGTCTAATAAATTATCTGTTTTAACTATTAACAATAAAGAATCTGTATCCCCATAAAAAACTTGAACTTGTCCCTCCCTCGGCCACTGGCGCTTACATACATTGTAATAAAACTCCAACATGAGTTTCTTTGAAATTTCTAGAATGGCGCTGCCAGTGGCAATGTTTTTATTTAAAATTACGTTATTTTTTTCCTATGTAAAAGGACCATATTGGAGTTTATGATCGTGAATGATGTGAAGTTCGGATCCGCAATGATTCGGGCACAGTCTTTTGGGTCGGTCACAACGTCACAGAGACTCCTGTTTCGCACACTCTCACACATCTTACCAAAGGCCGAATTTAAAATGAGCTTTAAAGATCTTTTTTCGAGCTTTGTTTTTGCTTGAGAGTGTTTGCTGACAAAAGTGTCAACGAACGTCTTCATATAAGGTTTTTGGTCGAATTGGACATTGAAACCGTTGGCAAGCATCCATCGCAAAAAAACGTGGTGGACAACAATATTCCGTTTTGGCTCCAGGTCGGCAGTAAGCTTTTGTTTTGAAGGTGTCCCATGCATGCCTTTATTTTCTACTAATGATAAATTGTAGGGACTCAGCGAGTCCCTATGCACCGGTCTATTAATGCAGGGGAAAACAAAGTCTTTTACTGAGTCATGAAGTTCCAGAGGAATTTCACCGTCAATTTCGAAAAACCATCCTTGTGGTCCATTTTCCTCAACAGTGTGAATATTGGGGATATCTGGAGCAGAAGGATCGTTAAGCCATTGGTAATTCCCACATGGCAAAAAAAACTGAGACACTGCCGACGGATAAAGGGAATTCATATCCAAGAAAACGGCATCCGACTTTTCACTGGTGCGTTTTCCAGTCGGGTCGGTTCCAAGGATACGATCCCTGTGAAAAACATACCCTCCCCGCATGGATCTTTCTACAAACAGGTGCTGACCCACGTCGGCGATCAAACCTATTTCTGCTCCACTGATTTTAAGAATCAAATCCATCACCAAATGAGGAGTGGAAAATAATACACTAAATCCAACCCAAACTCTTCATGAATTTTGTCTGTGTTTTTACAGACAATATCCAATAACGTCAATACATCACTTGTCAGGTACATTTTACAATAATCCCACCTATTTTTACACCCTCCCTTTGCCCGAACCCTCTTGGCAAATTCATAATCGGTAGTGGTGCATTGACGATCGCGAAGTGAATCATAAAACTGCGATGGGTGGTAATTTTTCGTCACTTAGCTTCGAGGCGGAGCTGTAGTACTCGTACTGGTATATGCCCTTACACGTTAATAAATCATCCTCATCTGGAAAGTGTTGTTTGAGGAGAAAACTATTAAAATCGTCGCTTTTTTGTACTTGAATCAATTGACTTAACGATTTAGGAAAGAAACTAAAAGAATCAAGGAAACGGATTTTATTCCAACAAGTATTACCATTATCAATTTTTTTCGATTTAAATTCTAAGACTAGCAGCTTTTCAGATGATTTCGGTATGATGTTATATGAAAAAGAACCATCAACCCATTCGCCGTCTACAACTTCACCTTTCTGCTCCTTTTGTATGTATTATGAAGCATTGAAAGGATGGCCCGCATTAGTACTATACCCTTTTGAATTAAAAAAATAGTTATGGGAAACTCACTGAAGGGGGATTTGTTTCTGGACACTTGGCCAGAAACTCATCAGCCCAAGTCAGTAGTTTGCCTGAGGCTTCCTCTGGGGATGCTGTTCCTGCTCCAATAAATTGCGGCATGAGTCGCTCAATTTCTGCCTGAAAAATAGCCAAAAAATGAATGTCCCCAAGGTCTTCCCCCTCTCACGCACGCAACACTACTTCTGCCTTTAATGCTTAATCAAAAGGGTAAAATGAATAAAAAAAAGTTAACAGGGGAGGGGGAAAACCGAGTCCCTCCGAAAACTCGTGACTAGTTGCTTAAAAGCTGAAGTCTTATTTCTAAGTCCCTTAAAACTAGGAGTTATGGAGCCTGAAAAAAAAGACAAAAGTAGCGAAAAAGACAGAAAAGTTGGCTTGTTTAGAAAAATAGGTATGAAAGAAGCTAACAGGGGACAGGGGGCACAGATGAACCCCTTAAAAATCCCCTTCAAAGCCAAAAAACGACGAAAAACAGGCTTATTTCTGAGGGGGTGGTGAAATTTAAAACAAGGGGTGAGGGGGAAACTTTAATATTCTAGCAAAAAACAGCATTAATAGCTTAAAAATTCCCTTCAAAGCCCGAAAAAGGGGGGAAATGTCTATAGCTGGCTAAAAAAGAAGAGGACAGAAAAGGGCTTTTAATGTCTCTGAGTGACAAAAAATAGCTTTATTAGGTTTTAATGGCTAAGATCCTTATTTCTGTTGGGGACCAACTCTCTTGAAATTTAATGGGGGTGGGGGTTGCAAATAAGCTGAAAAGTAGACACTTGAAAGAGTGAACAAACTGTCAATATTTCTAAGTCCCTTAAAACTAGGAGTTATGGAGTCTGAAAAAAGACAAAAGTAGCGAAAAAGACAGAAAAGTTGGGTAGTCTAGAAAAATTCGTATGAATAAAGCTAACAGGGGGGGGGCACAGATGAGCCCCTTAAAAATATCCTTCAAAGCCAAAAAATGACGAAAAAGAGGCTTATTTCTGAGGGGGCGGTGAAATTTAAAACAAGGGGTGGGGGGATTTAATATTCTAGTGAAAAGCTTTTAATGTCTTCGACAAGCTTGTATTAGGTTGAAAAATAGTTTTGTTTAGATATTTCTATAACCTGGTCCTGAGACATAGAAAAAAGTGAAAAGACAAAAGTAAAGAGTAAAAGGCTCTAGCAGCTAAAAAAATAGCTTTATTAGATCAAAAAAATATTACTCACGTCTTCAAATTGATCAGACACGTGACAGGAAGCTGGAGGCTTGGACATTACACGACAGGGAGCCATTGGTTGGTCTATGACTTGCCTGGAGGGGCCAACCCTTCTAACTTGAATGGAAGGCTCAGCACTTGACGGAGACAGTTGACGAGAGTGCACCGACACCTGACGGAGAGCTGATAGCTCAGATATTAGATAAGAAGGAGCCGATGTTTGACCTACGCCTTGTCTAGAAGGGCCATGCATCGTATCTTGTCCTGAAAGCCCTGCTATATGACTGGGACTCAAATGGGTCGTATCATGTCCATCACGATCTTTCGCAGCCGGGCCAGCGAGATACCGGGCTCGTGCAGCCGGGGCTGTAACTTGACGAGGAAGCATTGAGACTCGATGAGGCTCGCATATGTCTCACAGCTCGCGCTGATGGCCCTGAGATATCATGAGGGTGCATAGATGAGACTACATTTCTCCTGCGAGGTTTAGGGAAGGTGGAACTGCCAGCCATCTCCAGACTCTGCACCGGTGTGACCTCGTTCCCTCTTGCCCTCTTGTTGGGAGGGGGAAGAATTGGAAAATTCTGAAAAGAAGAGAAAATTTAGTATAAATAATGACTCCCTATTTCAGGAGAAAAATTTAGTACCCAGCCTGTTACAGAAGAAAAACAGAAGCTATAAATATTTAAACATTGTCTAAAATAGGTCAACCCTTTTCAAGAAAGCATAAAATAGTTATCAAATAATCTAGATCTCAAAAATATGCAGCCCTCTCCTTTCCGGAAAGGTAAAACTTTTTTTCAAGAAAGCATAAAAATAGGCTTGGAAATAATACGCGATAGTTTCTTTATGTATAGGAATTCTAAAAATAGAA
This sequence comes from Artemia sp. Kazakhstan ARC1039, assembly GCA_029168905.1. Classification (NCBI taxonomy): domain Eukaryota; kingdom Metazoa; phylum Arthropoda; class Branchiopoda; order Anostraca; family Artemiidae; genus Artemia; species Artemia sp. Kazakhstan ARC1039. Next base: position 14,127 of record JAQQPU010004333.1, on the reverse strand, counting down.
AATAAATCGAACACTAAAGGGGAAAAAATGCTAGAGAATAATTTGTCTGTAGCCTAGGCATGCATATGACCCTATTAATGGGGGGATAATATTGTTTTTACTATTTATATACAATAAACAGCTTAAAAACTAGATTTTTGTCTAGAAAATAAATAAATGTTTTTATTGTCCCATCCTCTCCTAACACGCAATTTTAAGGCCTAAAATGTGACTATTACACATTAATTTTGTGGGAAATAAGATCTCTTTCAGACATAGAATTTCCTAAATCCGACATTCTCCCGTAAGGTTTATTAAATGACAACAACCCTTCCTTGTTTACCAGACATCCTTTGAGAGGGTTACAGCCCTATTCACAACAGATGCCAATTTTAGGCAAAGCGTTTACGATAGATTTGATGAATGCTAAGGTTTAAACAAACGTCTCTAGAGTCTATAGAGACTGATAGGGAAATGTCTCTACCCGCGCTATATATATAGCATATTTTGTGGAGGGATGTTCTCTCTGGCTATTAATAGAAAAGCTTTGCGGGGGGTTTGAGCCATCTGGGAATTTTTTCTAGAAACAACGCAGGGGAGTTTTGCTAGCTGGGAGATGTGTCTGGAAAAACATCGTAGGAGATTTCAGCCACCTGGGAACGTGTCTAGACATGTTTTTGCCTAGAAACAGGGAATAGGGGTGTGTCCTTGAAATGTTGGCTAGACATGCCGAATCCTGCCTGGACATGCCTAATCTTGCCTGGACATGCCTAATCTTGCATGGACATGCCTAATCTTGCCTGGGCGGGAATCTCGCCTAGAAACAGGTCCAAGGGGGTAGGAGCTTATCATTAAAACTTGTGTATTATGCAGACCACATTCCGAGTAGTTGAAACACCTGGGAATTTTACCTAAATTGTGATACCTGATCGTGCCTAATCTTGCCTGGGTGGGAATTTCGCCTAAAATTGCGACACCTGGTTACCAAAAGGGGAAATCGGCGTTAAACATTATTCTTGAACCTATGGAAGAAAGGAGTAGTCCCTAGGGATGTTGATTGACCCCCCACTACTATCGGTCTTTAGATATGTGAATTATTCCAATTGGCTGGTGAATTTCTGATAACTGGGGATAAGTCTGAGAAACATGCGAAAAAATAAAAAAAAACTGGACTTAGTTAAATTTAGGGTAAGATAATTTGCATCAAGCCACAAAATCACCCTCTCAAACAAATTTTCCAAATTTAATCGAAGCTCGGATTCGGAGTTTCCCAAAGTGCCAAGTTGGCTGTCATCAGCAAAACAAACAAGGACATCAGAAGAAGGCGAACTATAGTTGCCACTATGGGCAAGGTAAGGGTTAGGATGACAAAGTCTACAACAATTAATAAGTTTCTGCTTTTTTACAACATAACAAAATCATTTACATAAATCAAAAATAGCACAGGCCCTAAAACTGATCCCTGGGGGACACCACAATTCATTTGCGAGGGTGACCGGAAAAGTGGATCAACAGGAATTAACCTATCCTTCGAATAAGACTGAAACCGAAAACTTACATTTCCGCTTATGCCAAAATGAGACATCTTCGATAGAAGAATTTCATGGGTTAAGGAATCGAAAACCTTACGAATATCCAGAAATATAGCAGCCGGAATCAATCCCGAATTTAACGCAGAATGAATAAAATTCAAAAGGGTCGTACAGGCATGTTCAGTGGAGTGCTTCGTACGGAAACCAAATTGAAAATCATGAAGAAAATTTTTAGGTTTTAAGAAAGTAAGGGGACGAGAAAGCATACCCTTTTCAAATATTTTACTAAATACTGATAAAATTGAAAGTTGTCAATAATTTTCCGGGTCATTTCTTGGTCCACCCTTATACAAAACACTAATCCTAGCACCCTTGAGAGCATCCGGAAAAAATCCACATTCAAATGAAAGATTAACAAGTTTTGTTAGAGGCAATAATATTGAATGAAGAATAGATTTAACTACCTTAGTAGGGATAGAACCTGGCCCAGATGAGGACGAGTTTTTCAAGCCATTAACAATTTTAGTAATCTCACTTAGTGTTACTGGCTCTAGAAACATAGACTTAACACTAGACGGCCCAAGGTAAGATCTAAAGTCCGGCTTAGACCGAGACAAAGTAACTGTAGAAGTAATATTCTTACCAATATTAGCGAAGAATGAAGTGAATGCCTCTTGGACATTAAGCTCACTCTTCACAGCTCCATCACCAATGACCAGACTCATAGGCAAAGAGCTAGATTGAGAACCGGGTTTAAGTACAGAATTTATTACCTTCCAAGTTTTACGAATATCATTGCCACACGCAGCAAAATTATTTAGATAATACAGAGATTTGGCTTTCCTACACAAGGAATTATGTATATTCCGGTAGATCTTGAATTGACAAAGACAAATAGCACTTGCTGAAAGTGTAGTGAATTTATAAGCTCTCCAGAGATTATTCTTCCTTCTCCACCTTTGAGAAGTCCGGATGTCATCCATGGGTTTAGAGGAACAATCCTTCAAGACCTATGATTAGAAGGTGGTACTTTACAAATGCTCAGAATAGCCTCTTTTATGGTTCCATAAAAGGACTCAAATAGACAAGAAAAATCCTTAACATTATCAAGCAAGCTCCACAAACTTTCCGCTAATTTAGACCCAAGAAGAGATAACTCTTTCTCACCAAACCCAATAGAATAGGAATAAAACACCTGAGCCCGGTTACTCTTCCCCTGTTTAAAGCTGAATCGAAAATATATTGGAAAATGATCGGAGATGTCACTAACTAAAATTGAGTTTTCCTTCAAGCTAAGCGTAGAAAAGGTATTGTTAATCAAAGAAGCCGTAACATTAGTTACTCGTGTGGGGATGGATGTAGATGGTAGAGTGCCTTCGGCAAGCATGGTTGAAAGAAAATCAACTGAAGCCGAAGAGTTTGAATCCATCAAATTTATATTAAAGTCACCCATTATGATTAACGGACACGGACGTTTCAGTATTATGTCAAGTATTTCCTCAAGATTTCGAAGAAACAACGGAATAGCACCACTAGGAGAACGATAAATATTGCCTATGATTAGATCAGTACCATTAGATCTAATTTCTATAAATTGTGACTCGAAAATACCTTCAAAACTCCTTGACAAGTCATCACGCAAGCAATAATGCAAATTGCAAGATATATACATGGTAAGACCTCCTTTAGCCATCTTGCAGCGGTTTCTACGTCCCATTTTATAACCATGGATATCCAATAGCATTTCATTTCTAGAATCCAAAAACGTCTCACATAAACCCACTACATCAGGCTGTCCATCCGAAACAATTTGTCTCAAATTATCTATTGACGAGGAGAGACCCTGAATGGTAAGCTGTAGTGCTGTCAGAGAATAATCTCCTTTGGTAACCTCCCCCCCCCCCAAATCCGAAAAATATTTACTATTACAAATAGGGTTTATATTAATCGGATTTTGATTAGCCTGACCCACAGAATTATTTACTATACTAATTACATCAAAAGGATTATTTTCAAGCTCGCAAAGACGACTCTCATGGCTTAAAAAATTCACAAAAGCAGGTTTTACTTGGAGTCCATTCACCAGATGAACCAAAAGAAATCTTTACTTAAATTGATTACAAAAGAAAAACCCTGTCACAGGATTACAAACACATAAATAACTAATTGCACAGCAGGTATTATTGGAATGAACCATTAGCACGGAAAGAGAAACAAAAATTGAAAAAAAAATTAAAAATAAAGAAAAAAATGAAAATTAATGACCTGAGGAAGGCATTTACAAATTAAGAAAAATACTAACATCGAAAAACGACACAACCGAAGTAATAAAAAGAGAAAAAATACCGAAAAGTGCACCCAAAAATAAATAGTAACTAACAATATTTTTGAGAAAAATAATACAAAGAAGATTAAAAATAAAACTGAGAAGAAAAAATGAACCGAAAACTAGCGACTCTTTTAGTAGAGAAAAAAAAAACAAGAAAAGGGAAAATAAACAAACAATCCATGAGAAAGTAACTCTTGTATACAATCATCCTGAAGAAAAAAAACAACAAACAAACAAAAAAGTAGATACAGTCAGCGAGAGACCTTATCTTTTTTATTGGAGTCCCGTCACTAGGCTTCGTCAATATTTGACCCCGATCAGACCAAGCATTCCGCTGACCGAATTTGTCTTTCGCCGCATTCAGAATATCTCGTCTCTGCTTGGTCAGAGACTCAACAACAAAAATACCACTAGAGGTCAACTTGGCTTTGGCCTTGAACACTTTACAAGCAACGCTTTTGCTCGAAAACTTCACTATTATCGGAGCGACCCTTGGAGCAGATGGAACCGCCTGAGTTGAATCAGTTGTAGTAGCATTATTCAGTCTAAGTCTATACACGTTCACGACCTCAGTTGTACTAATTTCAGGTAAAAATATCTTCTGATTAATAGTTAGTAACACAGCAGAACGAATGTCAACACCAGTTTTCTGCCTAACACAGTGAAAAACCAGGCTGTCTAGTAGTGATTCTTGTTCATAACTTTCTAACTTATTGTCAAGCCTGTTCAGTCTGTCCTCTAAATTTTCAAGTTTGTTACTCAGTCCCTTTAGTGACTTTTTGATTCGTTTAAACTTGGGGTTAAATTCAATCGTGAGAGCATCATAAATTTGACTAGCAATAAGCTCAATTGATTCCTTAAGAGAGTTTGAGCTAGCCAGTTTTTCTGAAACTTTTTGAATTATACTGTCCATCAGGTCATTTTTTGGTTTTATCCAGTTCAGCTTGGGTAGCTACAAGTTGCTGCTGTATCCGACTAATACTGCTAGATAATGCTAATGCTGGGCCATTTGCTTTGCTTTTATCATTTACCTCTCAGCGCAAGGTATGTTTTTGACAGTCTCATGTAAATATCAGGCGCAGTAGCAAGCTCTTCGAAAGCTTTTTTTGAAGCGGGAGCAGACAAATTATCAGTGGTAGGATCATAAACTTTGAGATTTGCATCCACGAGGCGAAATTCGTCATGCGATCCATAGCAAAATGCCGTATAAACTGGCTTGCCTCGTGTATCTTCACCAGCTTTGATTATTTTTACTGGCCAGAGGAAATAATATTTGAACTTCGCAAGAGCAAGATCAGACTGTTTAAAAGCCATGATTATCATTAGCAAGATAAAAAAGCAAGACTTAGTTTTACGTGAGGCCAAACAAAATATTCCAATAAATTTTCAAAAAGTCCAGCGCCAGCCAGCTAACGCATACACCAAAACAGGTATTCACTCGATTATTACGTTCAACACGGATGAAATGAAAATAGGTCTTGCCTCGGGGGTATTTTCCACGGAGGCGGGGGTGGGGGGTTTAAACACCAGCTACCATTCACAATTTGGCTGCCTTCAATCAAAAGGCGATATCTGACATAAACTCGATTTTACAGGAGAACGAAAAAACCAAAAAAAGTTTGAAGCCTTAGAAAACATGATAGGAGGTGCCTGTTTTGAAAAAAAATACATCAAATCTAGGTTTCAGAGCAAGACAAATTTGTTTGTTAAGGAAAAACTAGACAATTCTTTTTCGTTCTCGAGATGAGTGCAGATATCGCCTTTTAACCTACTTTTGTGTCAACAAAAGGCGGTATCTGCAAGAGCGCCACAGTAAAATTCCATAAGAAAAACGAGATTACTGTTTTACAAAACGACTTTAAATCAAAGCGTAACGCAGTTTCCCGAATGAGCGCATTTGCTTGTCAGCAACATCAGCTATGTCATGATGTAGAATAACCTTGTTTTCAGGTTGTAGTTTGGTCTTGGTCTTCGATGGTTTCTACTGCGGGAAAAAGCGCATCTCAGAGGAATACGTCAAGATCAAGTCAAACTACGGCACAAGCGTTTCCACAACATTGAATTCGTTTATTTTATAAAGGTAACAAAGATGATATTCATTTATGTTATAAAAAAAAAGAAAAAAAGTCTACGTGTTTTTACTCGTCTTCTGGTTCACAGCCCTCGAATTCGTCAACCAAGTCTTGCACGTTGGCTGTATGAATGTTCTTCCAGAAAGACCTTTTCCGTGTGTCTGCAATGTGGGGTACAAGTTTCTTCAGGATGTTTTTTTTTGTCCCTTGAAATCCCCCTTGAGACCGACAGCTTCTTAGGCAAACCTTTGCCCAGAGCACTTTTGGCTTTCACTGTCAGAAAATCTACAGCTTTCAGTTCGTCGTCAAAATCATATCGATAATATAGTTTCGAGTCTTTCTTCATGAAACTTGCCTGTACGACCTTTCCAAGTTGAATATCAACTGACTTTTTCCCAGGCTTCTCATTCTTCCATTCGTAGAAATCGGTTATTTGGAGCTGTTCAACTCGGGTATTTTGTCTGGAATCCTGCATAACCTTTTTCAACTCGGGAAAGTCCTCAACAACCTGCTTCGCGCGGATTTTCTTCCCTATCACACCATGCAAGCTGTCAGCTGCCATGTGTGTGTGTCCTTTTGACAGGAACTTGATGGAGATCTTCTCTGGACCCCATGCTTCGTTTACAATGCGCACAAACATGGAAAATATTGTCCAGTTCTTGTTCTGTGACGATCAGTTATCCGCCCAGAATGTAAATTCTTTTGTATCCCGTAACTCATCCACAAGACCAAAAAAATCAGAGGCGACAGCATCCCCGGTTCTACCATATGTTGCTTCGTGCCATACTACACAGTATGCCACTTCTGGTGACGAGCCGGTGCGAGCACTAGAAACCGGTGGAACATTGAAACCGGCTAGAAACAAGTTTCATTGAAACACACTAGCCTGCTTGTGAAATACGATTCTTTAAATGCTGGTTGTATGGGAAGAATTGGGACTTTTTGCATATCAACTGTAAACACTGCCTTCTCCTCACCGTGTGGGTGCTCAGCATCTTTGTCAAGTTCTCGCCTAGCTTTTTCTGCTTGGTTTCTATGCTCCTGTTGCCTCTCCCTTTCTTCGTCTGACACACCTTGCCTGGATTCCTTTATTTTGAACAAGTCACAGATTTCACATACATCTGACCTTAGCATCTTGTTTGATATGTTCATTTCTTGCAAAACTTGAAGGTAATAACTCTGACTACAACGCTGCTCGGGAAACTTTTCTTGAAAGTCAGCAAACATAGCTTCGAACGTAATATCTCTTGAGATTTATCTCACATACAGACTGTTATACCTCGTGTAGTGGGGCTGACACGGCTTGAACGATTCTATATACATACGTATAGCTTCGCGGTCCACATCCACCATTCTAGCACTTCCTCTTTTTTCTGAAGGGGAAAATCCAACGCCCTCGGTCTTTAGCTTTCTTGATATTACCTCGACGACTTTCGGACTGATGTAACCCAAAGTTGAAAGAAACGTCTTTTGGCACACAACCAACGTGAGTTCTCCAGCAGCAACAGGCAGGCGATACACGAAACTTTAGTCTCTACATTTTGTACGGTTCGAGTCTTTCACGGTGATTCTTTTTTTGCGTGTCACTAACAAAAACGACTGTATGCAATTCTTTCTCACTGGCTTAATTCTTGGAACTTGTCACAGATCTGTCTCTTCTGATCAATTGCAAGTTCTTTGCACTTTTTCTTACACTTTTCGGGGTTGCACCCATTCTCTATGAATGGATGTTTCTGGTTTTTCTTTTCAATTTGCTTTCTCCTTTTTTCTAAGACTTCTGTCTTCTTTTTTTGTCACAAAAGCAGGTTCTTCAACATCTAGTATTTCTTGTCGTTCAACACTGGCGATAGAGACTTCACTCACAGGTAATAATGAGATAAGCTCGCCTTGTACATCAGTACTTTGTCTTGCTGCTCTTCGAACACTAGCACCTGTAGAATCAGAATCTTCTGATTCTCCATCTGGCTGATACTCACTTGCTGAGTTGGTCTCCAAGTCTTCGTCTGAATCAAGTAAATTTTGATGTAGGCTTTGTCTGGTATCTTCGTTACTAGCCGCATGACGGTTAGATTGAGTGGACAATTCTAAAACTATTTCACCGTCTCTGTCACTGAACTCACTTGTATTCGCATATATATCTTCTGTAGTGGTCTCATTGTTTTCCGCACGCATTTATGTCCCCATGTCATAGTTTACTCCAATCTTCTCAGTCTCAACTTTTTCCAGCCAGTATTTGATAAACTGTATGCTCTCTAATTCAGGTGGAGCATCTGTTTGGTCCACTGAAACTTTTTGTGGTGATGGATGGCTTGAGAATATTCCACTGATGGGTATTTCTTTTGGTGTCACTGTTTCTTTGGGAACAATTCTGATGATTCTTTGTTTTTGGGACACAACAACAGGAGCTGTTTCCCTGCTATCCGCATGCATATCTGCTGTTGCCATGTTTCACTGCTGTAAGCGTGCATCTTTGTTGCCATCTCATTGTTTGTGTCTGTTTTGAGCTAATTTGAGCATTGTTTTGAGCTATTTCCCTGAAAAAAAAGACAAGGTTATCAGCAGAAAATACAAAAAATAAACAGCGTAAAGCAGAGGGTTCCCGAAACTTTTTGGACCATGGGTCAGATTTCGGAAGGGAAGGGATTGCATACCGGATTAACACCTAGTCGAGCAACCATCAGCCAGATCTCAGCACAGCCATGGAACCGCGAGAGCTTTTGAAGGTACAAATTGCAAAAACGGTGGATTCGAATGGCTTTTCCGACTGAAGGCTAGTTTTGTCTGGTTTCTAATGATTCAATTATTTGACCCAGAGAGATACAATGTCAGATTTTATTTGAGAGCGCAGAGTTCTGACAGGAGACAGATCCCCAAATATATAGATACTGCCTGAGTACTGCAGACATGCATTGATTGCTTCTAGTGTGGACAGGGGTTGGCAATGTCAAAAAAATGTAACAAAACGTTTACATGTAAGATATGATTTTTTACATCAGTGAAAAAAACATTTTTTACATTAAATTTTTACATGTAAAGTAGATAACTACAGTCATAAATGTTTTCGAGGCCAAAACTGGATGAAAAGTGTTTGTTATTTGTTACATTTTAACACGTAAAAGAAAAAAAAATCCATTTAAAGTGCCAACCCTGACTGTGGACATGCACAGGACATGCATCCCTGGAGTACCCCAAAATAGTGGGTACTCTATCCCATAAACAGCTAGTGGCCCTGACTGGGAAAGATCCTGTTTTTGTCAGATTTTAACAGAGTTCAGGTTCTTCTTAAATAGCCTCAAAATGTATGGTAGCTTACACTGCTGAAGAAATAAAAAGAAACAAAGCATTTGCCAAACAAGCAATAATGTGGTCTGACAACAACAAACCATCTGCAAAACGAACCCCCAGAACAGCTATGACGAAAAACCTGCATCAGAATTGCAAGCTAGAAACTTAAACTGACTTATCCTACTAGCTGATTCCCTTGCTGGGGTCAAATCTCTGCAAATTTCAAAAGAATTTCTTTTACAGGTGCACAGTCCTAACAAGCCAATTACCCTTACCTTTCACTCCCCATCTTAAGGGCCTCTTTCAACAAGAAATTGCCACGGCTCATGATTCTGCTCTTCAGTTTTACGAAATCTTTTCTTCTACATAACCATGAATATGATGAAAGGTTGGCCTTATTTGGCGATATCTGCTCTTGCACTGGAAGTAAAAGCAAAGATCTAAAAGGCGATATCTGCATGTGTAGATATCGCATTTTGAGTCACAAGAGAATGGAAGTTTTCCAGATAACGCCAAATAAAACTACCATATATCTTGGCTTTTTTTGCAGATATCGCGTTTTTGACTCGACCAATCGATAGAGCGGAGTGTCTTTACTTGGCATACACAGAAATCTCAATTTCGCTTGTCATGTCAGATATCGCCTTGTGATTGACGGCAGCCGAATTGGGTGTTGAATGTAAAAATTATCCAAAATCTAAATGAGTATCCTGAATCTAGGTCACCTTAACCCACAGCAAAATGTTACGAAATAACAGTCACTGAATTAGCTACGGAATCTAATTGGTTCCGAATATAATCTTTTTTCAACACTTGTTCAAAATTGGGATTTTATACTTTTAAAAGAACAAATAGGTCTTAACAGGTCAGAGACTGAATAGCAGAGACTGAATGTTGCTCCTTACTTTCAGTTGAATTTGTTTTTATTTAACTTTTGATCGCTTTTCAAATAATGCGAGGAAATCCACCTCCATCTTCCCCCCCCCACACGAAAAATTCTTCCCTTTGAAAGTTCCTCCTGCGTAAAATCCCCCCGGACAATTCCATCCTCGCTGAAAATTTCCTGTGGGCAATTCCGCCCGGTAAGTTCTCCTTAGCCTACTGTCATTTGAAAAAGACTTTTTATATTTAATTTCTGATTGTTTTTCGAAATCGAACCCCCTTCTCCCCCTATAAAATCCCCCCAGTGAAAAGAATACCCCAGACAATTCCAACCCCGCTGAAAGTTTCCCCTGAACAATTCCTCCGGAACATCTCCGCAAATAAAATTGAGTCACCAAAGAGAAAGTAAGACAAATAAAAAGAATTTCGTAGAGGAAATCGGGCAAATTACCTTTGTTTAAAATTTCCTCTGGAAAGTTCAGCCCCTAAAACTTCCCTCTTCACTGAAAATTCTCCCCGTAGAAAATCCTCCCCCTGAAAAATGTCTGTATAGGCTACTTCCTAATGACAAATACTATGTCTTACATATAGTGTTTGTAGTTTTGTAAAATAGTAACTTGTATACTATTTGTAACAAATTTCACAACTTACAGCCCTTTCCCCAGGGTATGTGGGGGTCATGTCATCCCCAGAGACCTTTCAACTATGCTGAGCAAAGGGCTATTTCAAAATTTTGATCGGATGACTTTGGGAAAAAAGGGTGTAGGAGGGGAGCTAGTTGCCCTCCTGTCTTTTTGGTCACTTGAAAAGAGCACTAGAGCTTATAATTTCCGTTTGAATGAGCCCTCTCCCGATCTTCTAGAACTAATGGTTCGATACGGTCACCCCTGGGGAAAAAACAACAAATAATCCGTGATGGTAAAAAATTCAAAATTCCACATTTTTGCAAATGGGAGCTTGAAACCTCTACGGTAACGTTCTCTGATACGCTGAATTAGATGATGCGATTTTCATTAAGATTCCTTGACTTCAGTTGGTATTTCCTCTGTTTTTCGATAATTAGGCAAATTTTCTCAGGCTCGCAGCTTTTGATGGATGATCTTAAACTCAATGAATTTTATATATATGTTAAAACAGCATAAAAAGCCAATTCTTTCATGTATTTACCGTTATCAAAATTCCTTTTTTCAGAGTTTTGGTTACTATTGGGCCTAGTCACTCCTTACTTACAGTTCGTTACCACGAACTATTTAATAAAGAAAGATGTGAGAAATATACAGATGGTCAAACGGGAGTAGAAAGGCAGTTACTCAGGAATTGAATTTGGACGGGGGAGGGATAAAATACAAGAAAGGCAAGACAGGCGAACATCATGAAACAAAAAAAGCAGTTGCGTGGAAAATCCTTGAAGAAATTTACATCAAAATTGTTTACTTTATTTTTTATGGACTTGACCGATTTGGCCTACTTGGCTCGTTTCATACTTTAGAAATTGCTAGGATTATTAATATGGATTCAAACTGAATGTTGTGAACGCCGTATGAGCCAAATGTGTATCTTGTTTAAAATTGAACTTCTACAGTTTTAAGTTGTACATGTAAAAACAAGGCTCTAAAAAACAGGCACTCAAAATTAATATTTAAAATAGTTTTGGCTTCCCCCCCCCCCCCCGGAAGCGGGGGAGTTTCCTTTAAAAAAAAGAAAACAAAAGTCCTTCCGATTTTCACTTCTGTTTTCACGTTTTTTTTTCTTTTGTTTTACGAAAGTCGTTTATTCTTGAACAATAAATATAACAAAACCTAAGTAAAACCGTAAGGTTTTGTTTTTGGCCAGAGTTTTAAAAACTTATTTCTCTGGCTGGCAATTTATTTTCTTAATAATAAAAGCTTTCAGTGTATGTACTAATAAAAGTATGCCTCTGGTATTTTTTTAAATATAGATTTTTAAAGTTGTCTTCATTTCCCAAATTTTAAAAGAAAATTCGGTGAATTTTTCTTTCAATCAGCCATTCAATAGTTTAATTATATTTATGTTTCAGACTGCCAGAAGAGAACTATCCAAACAAAAGGTATATATCAGATTGGTACAAAAATACAGACGTTTTGAGGGAGAAATTTATGGAAAAGCTTCAAATTGGTACGTTTTGTTAGTGTTTTATCGGCTATGATTAGATGGTCAAAATATAATTAGCACAAAGAAATTGGCCTCAGAATGCAAAGAGAGAGGAATAAAAAAAACTCAAATTTTAAAAATTCGAAATTGGGTCGAAAAATCATGTCGAAATCAGGAAACTGACTAAATATCGGTTTTCTCTAATAACTAGATGTATTAATACGTAAAAATTACCCCTTGAAAAAAAAGATAAATAAAAAAAATGATTTTTATAAGTAAGTAAGTTTATAAGTAAGATTTTTATAATATAAGTAAGGAGCAACATTAAAAATCGAAAATCGAAAAGAACAGAAATTATTCATATATGAGTGGGGCTAACCCCTTCTCAATGGCTTGTATTTCACGCTGAAGTTTTTAGTATTTTAAAAAAAGCTTCTTATTCCATTTCAATAACCCAGATGTCGACTTTTTGACTCAGTTCTTTCAGAACGACTCTTGACACATCCAGGTCGTTGAAATGGAATAAGATTCTCGCCGAATATCTCTCCCCTCTCACGGAAAAATTTCCTAGGCAGTTCCAATCCCGCTGAAAATTTCCTCTAGACAATTCCTCCGGAACGTCTGGACATTTAAAATTTAGTCGCTAAAGGGAAAGTATGACATGTAAAAAGAATTTCATATAGGAATTCAGGCAATGCCCCCCCCCTCTCCCACAAAACACACAGAAATTCTTCTTCCTCCCCCCTCCCCTCTCCGAAATATCTCTATATACTTCCCAATAACAAATACTATATGTAAACAATGGGCAAATTCCATAACTTAAAAGCCCATCCCCAGGAGCTGTTGGGGGTCATGTCATCCCTAGAGGCAAAGCTATTGAAACTTTCAACTATGCTGAACAAAATACCTATCTCAAAGTTTTGTTCAGGTAGCTTTTGGGGAAAATGGGGTGGGTGGGGGACTAGTGGCCCTTTTTGATCTTTTTGGTCACTTAAAAAGGGCAATTGAACTTTTGATATCCGTTTGAATGAGCCTCCTCCCGATCTTCTAGGACCATTGGATCGATACATTCACCCCTGGGAACCTTTTGTTTAAAAAAAAAACAAATAAGCACGCATCTTTCATCTTTCTTCTGGCAAAAAAATACAAATCCCCGTTTTTGCAAATGGGGATTTGAGACCTCTACAGTAGGGTTCTCTGATAGGCTGACTCTGATGGTGCGATTTTCATTGCCGTTTTTTTTTCACTTTTGGGTGTTTTCCCCCTTTGTTCTAAAAGCAGTCAAATTTTCTGAAACTCGGAGCTTTTAATCAGCATAAAAATCCAATTATTTCCATGTATCTATTGTTATCAAATTTCCGTTTTTTAGAGTTTCAGTTACTATTGGGCCGAGTCGCTCCTTTCCTACAGTTTGTTACCACGAAGTGTTTTATATAGTATATGAAAAGAAAAATGAAAAATATATTGTAAAATTACATTTTCTAAATTTTATATAAAATAAAAATTTAAGTAAGATCATATGGAAATAGGTTTACTTTAATATAAAAAATTTAATTGATGTATAAAATTAAATATTATCAAACAAAAATTATAAGATGTATTATAAAATCAAAACAATTAAACAGTTTTGATTTAAAAGAATAAAAATCTCATTTTAACTCCCATTTTATGACCCAGTCAATAGCAAACTAACATTGAACAAATCTGAAGAGTTGCCAAATTCTTCATTTAAGAGGGTGCTAGAAAGCTAGACTGCTTGCAGGGGTACGGTTGGTAAAAGTGTTTACTAAGTGATTGTTTGTTTGTTTTTTAATTGCTTCGCTCGACTTGATGTCTATTATAAATAGATTTTTCATCCTTCTGTATATGCGGTATATACATTTCTTGCTCCTTTTTAGTGTACAAGGAAAACGCTATTTTGTTTCATTTGAGCTCG
>JAQQPU010004332.1:41477-52880 GCA_029168905.1 Artemia sp. Kazakhstan ARC1039 | reverse complement strand
AGCTATTGTTACTCACTTACAATTTCTTCATAATTTAATGAAATGAATAAAACTATTCTAAAGAATAAAGACGGGTTAAGCTTAAAGATATTTATTGCTTAAACGTATTAACATATTTTTTTGAGAAAAAAAAACAACACCACATATTTACATAAAAATAGTACTTAGAGTTCAAACTTAAACATCCAGAAACGATGATCCCATGATATAGAATAGTTTTTTTTTACCATGTCTTATAGATTTATCACGATCAGGTATGTCCTTAGGTATCCACTGCGCGAAGAATCTAACCTCGTCTTCAGGACGGTGATAACCCCCTTCAAATTTAGGACACTTAAACTCTTCTATATTGAAAAGTGGAATCCTAGGGTCACACTTTTGAATTAAAACTTTATCTGTAGGTACACTACCCTTTACGTAGAGTGCTTCAACCCCGAAAAAGCTGCAAATTTCACTGACTTCCTCCTCAACATTTCTCAGTTCCTGACCAGTATTATTAAGTGGTGTAATCACTCTATCATAGAATCCCAGTCTGTTTATATAACGTAATGTAGTACTCCACAAGCTTTTATCATACTCAAACAGATTATAGTTCACTATCCAATGATAACAGTCAATTTCTTCGAGATCCATAGACAATAATAAAAAAGCACATTCAAATATAACACCACAAGATGATTTTTTTAATCCGATAAATTCGATGTCATACATTCCTATCATCTTGGAGGCTATTAATGTAGTTGTTAAGTAGAGAAATACTTCATCAAACTTTTATACCTTCGCTCAAGGTTGAATCGAGCTATGGGTAGTGAGATGAGTCCTAAAACCATCTGAATCCATTGTGGGGAGGAGTCATAAAACCTCCAGTGGGAATTTCTTAAGAAAAATACTTACATTAGAAAAAATACTAAATGTTCCATTATTACCTAAGTAACACGACAAAAAATCAAGAATTTATGCGCAGTTTTAACTAGCTAAGGTATCTAAAAAACCTAGGTCTGAAAACCCTAAACAGGTAATTAACTATTCTAATTCATGATTTCAGGCACGTAAAACCACAAAATACTAAAGTTAACTTCTCAAATAATAAACCCCAGGAGTCAAACACACGCCAAAACCTAAAAAACCTAGGTCTGAAAATCCCCAAACATTCAATTAAATATTCTAATTCATGATTTCAGGCACGTCAAATACGAAATACTAAAGTTAACTTCTCAAATAATAAGTCCCAGGAACCTAACACCCACGAAAATCTAAAAAAAAAACTCGGTCTGAAAACCCAAACAGCTAAATTAACTATTCTAATTCATGATTTCAGGCACGTAAAAACACAAAATACTAAAGTTAACTTCTCAAATAATAAACCCCAGGAGTCAAACACACACGAAAATCTAAAAAACCTAGGTCTGAAAATCCCAAAACAGTCAATTAAATATTCTAATTCATGATTTCAGGCAAGTCAAACTATGAAATACTAAAGTTAACTTCTCAAATAATAAATCCCAGGAACCTAACATCCATGAAAATCTAAAAAACTAGGTCGGAAAACCCAACAGCTAATTAACCATTCTAATTCATGATTTCAGGGACGTCAAATCACGAAATACTAAAGTTAACTTCTCAAATAATAAACCCCGGGAACCAAACACCCAAGAAAATCTAAAAAACGTAGGTCTGAAAACCCAACTTGGACTTGCAAACACCAGCCCAGACATGCAAACAAAAAGAATCAATGAAATAAAATCAAAATGAACTTTGAAAGATCAAGAGAATGTAACTTTGACGAGCTAAACCACGACAAAGCACTACTGAAATATTCCAACTCTTGCATTTCAATGAAAGAAAAACTCAATTCCTCTTAAAATTATTTAAACTAAATACTTGCCACCGCCTCTCACAGAAAGTTCAGAAAGACGCAAAAGCCTTATTTATAGTCGACTCTCGTGGAACTCAAGCCCCATTTAACTCAACCCCCGTGCAACTGAACCCTCCATGTAACTGAACCCCTGTATAACCAAAACCCTGTACAACTGAACCCCCGTACTACTGAACCCTCGTGCTACTAAACCCTCGTGCAACTCAACCCAATTTAACTAAACCCCTGTGTAACTGTACCCCCTTTAACTGAACCCTCGTGCAACTCAACCCTCCATGCAATCCCGTCTCCCTCAAAACACTTTTCAGCCATTTCTTGTTAAATTTTTTTTTATTTCTTAACTATTTCAAATTGACAATACTCTCCAAAACATCACTTGTGTATTATACAGTACACTATCATCCCATCTCCTCCAATTCGCAAATCCCCCCTCGTGCAACTGAACCCTCCGTGTAACTGAACCCCTGTATAACCGAAACCCTGTACAACTGAATCCCCTTACTACTGAACCCTCGTGCAACTCGACCCAATTTAACTAAAGCCCTGTGTAACTATACCCCCTTTAACTGAACCCTCCTGCAACTGAACCCTCCATGTAACTGAACCCCTGTATAACCGAAACCCTGTACAGCTGAATCCCCTTGCTACTGAACCCTCGTGCAACTCGACCCAATTTAACTAAACCCCCGTGTAACTGTACCCCCTTTAACTGAACCCTCGTGCAACTCAACCCTCCTTGCAACCCATCTCCCTCAAAACACTTTTCAGCCATTTATTTTTAAATTGACAATACTTTTCAAACGTTACTTGTGTATTATACAGACCACATCGGAGAGGTAAAGCTAGGTCAAGTCACAATGTCATTCTATCGTTACTTTTCAATTAAGCTATTGAATACCTTTTACCAATGTCTCTTGTAGGCGTCAAATCTATTAAGTATCTGAGCATATTCTTTGTATTGTTGATGCAAGCATCCCATTCCTCATTCTTTAATTACCCGTGAGGCATTCTTAACCAACGCAATACCTTTACGCAAATACCTTTTCGCAAAAAATTCGCAAATAGAGTTATTTTTACGTCACAATTTTCAACTTAAAACCATTCTAATTATAGCATCCCATTCCTCATACTTTAATTACCCGTTACGCTTTCTTAACCAACGCAATACCTTCACGCAAATACCTTTTCGCAAAAAATTTGCAAATAGAGTTATTTTTACGTCACAATTTTCAACTTAAAACCATTCTAATTATAGCATCCCATTCCTCATACTTTAATTACCTGTTACACTTTCTTAACCATCGGAAGTTTAGCCTACGTAAATTAAGTTATAGACAATACTGGTTTAGAAAAACTGGAATAAAATATTTGATACAGTTTCAATTGCACACTACCTTTGAATAGGCAATGTGACGATCTCTAGTTTTGGCTATTGAACCTTGAAAAACATGTCTGACAAGTCTTGTACCCTCTGTATCAATTGATGACTGTCCGCGGTAAGGCATATTACGCAATCACTCGTAGAATCCTTAGGTGACTGCCCCGTGGTAAGTCATATTACGCAATCACCCGTGATATTCCCTATGCCCTTAATAGCCAACTTTTAAAATGTTCACGCGTAAATACAGTGTCCCACGCATGGGTTTTCATTGTGCAATTGAAACTGTATATTTTCATGTGTAATTGAAAACAACAGCAATTTCATTGTATATTTTCATGTGTTATTGAATGTGTAATTGAAATCTTATACAAGCACACTACTGGTAGTATTAGAATCCTTGAAGGTGTATATAGATATTTGAATAAATAAAAATAAACAAGTTTTTAAGCAGTTCGTGGTAACGAACTGTAAGTAAGGAGCAACTCGGCTCAATAGTAACCGAAACTTTTAAAAAGCGGAATTTTGATATCAATAGAAACATCAAAAGAATTAACTTATTATGCTGGTTCCAAATATATATAAGATATATCAAGTTTAGTGTTATCCATCAAAAGTTATGAGCCTTAGAAAATATGCCAGATTTTCGAATAAGGGAGAAACGTCCCCTAATTTTCAAGGAATCTTGATCAAAATCACATCATCAGATTCAGTGAACCCGAGAACCCTACTGTAGAAATTCAAGCTCCTATATACATAATTGTGGAATTTTGCTATTTTTGCCAGAAGACAGATCACGGATGCGTGTTTATATCAGGTGATTTTTCAGAAAAATTTTACACTGGGGAAATTTGACAGAATTTCTATACGGAACTCTTGTTAATTGTCTTAACTTATCTTAGCCAAATCAATTTTGCTTGTTGAGATGTTCCGGGGGAATTATCCGGGGGCTGTTTCCCATGTGTTTTGATTTCCGGAAAAAAATTCTATGGAAGGGGGCATTTTCGGAGCGATCGAGAAACCGATTAGAGATTCTTTTTCAAATGAAAATATGCTAAGGATAATTTTTAGGCTGAATTGTCCTCAGGAAATCTTACGGGAGGGAGCATTTTCAGCGGGGATGGCACTATCTGGAGGGAACTTGACGGGGTGGGGTTGTACTTTACGTTGGATGAAATTTTCACGAAGAAGTTTCCCGTGAGAGGGGGGGGGGGGTATATTTCATGGAGGCTGATCCAGATTTATCTACATTATTGAAAGACGAACAGAAATTAAATTTAAAAAAAGTTTTTTTTTTAACTGAAAGTAAGGAGCAACATTAAAACTCAAAACGAACAGAAATTATTCCATATATAAAAGATTTCCCCCTCTTCAATACTTTAATAATTTTTTTTTTAAGGAATTAATTTTTAATAATTTTTTCGATTACTTTGGAGTCACATCGACCCAAGGAATAACTGGTATAAGGTTCAACTAATTGGAACAAAGTTTTTGCCCTTTTTTTGTCCCACTTTAGGTGCCTTTTCAGACACCCAAACTGCTTTCTTTTATTCTAGTACATTATGGTCTAAGTGGCTCAGGGACTTACGGGTCTAACTTTAAGCTTTTCATAAAAAAAAAGATTTTCTGGACATATTGAATTCCTATTTTCAAGTAACCGACTTCTTATTTTCCATTTTTTTGCATCTTGTGCAGGCTATTTTTAAGGAAATTATTTTACAAAATGAATTGGAAAAACCTACTATCATATAAGTCATACACCATCAAACTGAAAAATCTATCACTGACTCCTGCAACTATCCTCCAGCCCCTCTCCCCACCAGAGATTCTTGTTTACTATTCTTTTAATCCCACCCATGATGTCTTTTTTAATCCCTCATTTTCTTCTTTCAGCGTCTTTAAATTCTAAAACTAGCAATTATATTATTGTACCACCAACACTTAAAAACAAACAAATTTAAAATTTTTACTTTTTCAGTTAATCCTAAAGTTTGGGTAGTTAAATGCTAAGCAAATTTAATTTTTGGGGCTACATTTATTATAAAGTGGCATCTCTGTTCTTACATTTACACCTGGATCTCATCAAAAACCTAAAATATTGTAGGTAAATGTAAAAAAAGACCTGTTTTTATGTTTCGTATGACTCAATTTATTTTGATAGATAACATAAACTTATTTGATAGATAGCATAACATAACATAACTTTTATTTGATAGATAACATAAAGGGCATAGGAATCATCTGAACCATGCCTATAGGGGCAGGGGGTTGTCTTGCTTAAATTCATTCAGTGTTACCAGTAAAATAAAACAAACCCAATGAGAGGGTGAAATATTCAGTGTTTAGCAGGGCATAAAAAGTAAACAAAAAGGATAAAAGCGGCGGAGCGTACATTTGTATATACTACAAGACACCTCTTGTGTAAGAAGCATTTTAATTCTTACTTTTCTACGTCTGTGTCTCATCAGAACTTGAACATATCCTAAATAACTACAAAAGAAAGTCCGTTGTCTTATATCAGTTAGGTAAAATATCTCTAAATAAGGTCACAATAAAAACTCTTCTATAAAGCATATGAATTCTTGCTTCCCTGCATCTAAATCTCATTAGAACTTGAATATATCCTAAATAAATACAAAAGAAGGTCCGTTTTCTTATATGCAGTAAGGTAGAATCAAACAGTTCTCAAACAGAACTCTAAGTAAGGAGCGACACGGCTCAATAGTAACCGAAACTAAAAAAAAGGATTTTTGATATCAATAAGTATATCAAAAGAATTGGCTTGTTATGCTGATTCCAAATACATCATTAAGCTGAGTGTTACCCATGAAGACTACGAGCCTGAGAAAATTTGCCTGATTTTCAAAAAAAGGGAGAAACACCCCCTAAAAGTCAAGGAATCTTAGTGAAAATCAAACCATCAGATTCAGCTCATTAGAGAACCCTACTGCAGAGGTTTCAAGCTCCTATCTAAAAAGAGTGGATTTTTGCATTTTTGCCAGAATAAAGATCATGGTGCGTGTTTATTGGCTTATTTATTTATTTGTTTTTATTTTCCCCAGGGGTGATCGTATCGAGACAATGGTCCTAGAACATTGTAATAGGGCTAGTTTGAATGGTAATTAAAAGTTCTAGTGCCCTTTTTAAGTGACCAAAAAGATTGGAGGGCAACAAGCAACCCTCCCACACTCCTTTTTCCACAAAATTGTCCGATCAAAATTTTTGAGATAGCAATTTTGTTTAGCATAGTTGAAAAATCTTAAAAAAATATGCCTTTGGAGATAACACAACCCGACCCCCCCCCCCCCAGACCTTGGGGATAGGTCTTTAAGTTATAAAATTTGCCCTTAGTTTACTTATGGTATTTGTTATTGGGAAGTATGCATTTTTCGCCTGGAGGGGGATTTTGTGCTTGGGATGGGTTTCCACGGGGATAATTCTCGTGTGGAGGGAAATTCCCGGGGGTAAACTTTCCAGCGGGAATTTTACACTAGGGAGATTTGAACGAATTCCTTTGCAAAATTCTTTTTGTTGGTCTTACTTTATCTTTTCCTATTTACTTTTGCATGTAAAGATGTTCCGGGGCAATTGTTAAAATTCAAAACGAACAAAAATTACTGTGTATATATGAGGGGATTTCCTACGCCTCAATACCTTGCTCTTTACGCTAAATTTTGACAGTTTGTCTCAATTTCTTAAGAACGAATCCTGAGACACAAGGTCCGTTTAATTAGAGCAAGAATCTTTTTTAAAAGTGCTAAAAACTTTAGTGTGAAAAGCAAGGTATTGAGGAGGGGGCAGCCCCTTCATATACGGAATAATTTCTATGAATTTTGAGTTTTAATATTCCTCAGGTCATAATAAAAAGTCTTCTGAACTTTGAAGTATATGTGACTGAGTGGGGTCACTTCCTTTGAAATGGTCAAAGCAATTTATCATGTCTCTCTATTTTAGTACTTCAAATAAAGTTCTAGGTGCAAATTTTATCAGTTTCGCGAAGTTTGTTAATTGTTTTCTATATATTCAGGGAGGGTATCCATTCAAGGAGTAGAATATCACGTATTTCTCCTTTATACACCTGTGTCCCATACAATAACCCGACAAAGACTTAATTATTGATCATTCTAGGAAAATTTGCTGCTTTAAGTTTGGCTCATATTAAAAAGCATCTCATAATCCTGGGCAGTCACCTTAAATCTATAACTATACCAAGAAGAATAGAAGGCAAAATAGATAGGAGAAGGGAGGGGGAAGAATTTCTCCCTCCCTGGGAACACTGGATGCAGACGAGATTTCAATATCAAAATCCTAGGTTTTTTGTTGTTCTATTCTCTCCCTTAGGAGGAGGAAACAAGGGCGCCGGCAGAAAATTTTCCAGGGGGGGGGGGGGGGGTAGACGCCAAAATAGCAGTGGTGGCTGGGTGACAGTTTAGGTGGTATAGGGCATCAAACTACGACTTTACCCCGAAGAGGACGGATTTGCAATCAATTGAAACTCCTGAGAAGCTAATTGATTTAAAAGTATCAATAACTATATTTTAGGCTTCCCAGTTGCAAAAGAAGTAATGCCACACGGTGGTAGTACTGGATTCAACCAAGTTAATTCGCTTTATTTGCAATGTAGTTATGCTATGTTTGGTGATCTGTAATTGTGTATCAGCTATAATGAGGGGGGCGTGAGTCATTGTTTAGGTGGGGGTAGGGTAGATTCCTACAAAAGTACATTTTAATGGACAAACTGCTTACTCTTCATGAGGCTTCAGATAAATGTTGAAAGAGGAAGGGGAGAAAAGGAATTAATTAAAATATTTCTCTATACAGCTAATATATTACATTCCCATATCTACCAGCACAGAGGTGGAAAAGGCAAGGCAGGTCATCATCAGCCCCGCCATGAATTTAGTTTTCAGCAGTTTTTAATGGTGATATTTTTCTTTTTCTATTTATATAAAGTACTTCAATGTATTAAAAAAAAAATATGTAATGCCTTTATCGATAAGGAAAATCCTTTTGTACAGGTTGTGATGGCTTCAGTTACGTAGAAGATCAAAAGTCTCATAGAATTTCCATCCGTACAATAAAAAATGCAATTTTGATACCAATAGATATATCAAAAACATTCGCAAATTATGTTGATTCCCAATATATTAATTTCGTTAAGTTTAGTCTTACCTATCAAAAGCTACGAGCCTGAGAAAATTTGTCTGATTTTCAGAAAAAGGGGTAAAGACATCCTTGAAGTCATATAATTCTAATTAAAATCACACCTTCAGATTCAGGGTATCAAAGAACGCTACTCTAGATGTTTCAAGCTCATATCTGCAAAAATGTGGAATTGTGCATTTTTTACCAGAAAAAAAAATTCGCGGATGCGTGTTTATTTGTTTTCTTTGTTGTTGTTTCCTTTTCCAGGGGGGATAGTATTGACCCAGTGGGCCTAGAACGTCAGGATAGGGCTCATTCTAATGGAATGAAAAATGTCCTTTTTAAGTGACCAAAAAAATTAGAGGGCAACTAGGCCCTCTCCCACGTCACTTTTTCCTAAAATCGTCAGGTCAAAATTTTGAGATAGTTTTTTTTCTTCAACATAGTTGAAAGGCCCAATAACTATGTCTTTGGAGATAAAATGACCCCCTACAGCTCCTGGGAAAATGTTTTAGAATTATAAAAATCGCCCTTTGTTTTATTTGTTATTGGGAAGTATGCATACATTTTTTGGGTGGGGAGGGGAGGATGAATTTTCTGCTGGGAGAATTTTCAATGAAGTGGATGGTTTCCAGGGGGTGAAATTTTCAGAAGAAACTTTACACTGGGTGAATTTGCGAGAATTCATATACGAAATTTCTTTGTATGTTTTGCTTTCTCTTTACCGGTTCAATTTTACGCGTGGACATGTTAAGAGTAATTTTTCGGGGTAAATTTTCGCCAGAATTTGAATTGTCCAGAGGATATTTGCATGGAGAGGGGTTTTTTCCGTGGTATCCTGAGCCAGGTATCCTGGCGTTATTTAAAGAACGATCAGAATTTTTTTTTTTTTTCAACTGAAAGTAGTGAACAACATTAAAACTTAAAACGAACAGAAATTATTACGCATATGAGGGGGGTTGCCCGCTCTTCAACACCTCACTCTTTGCGCTAAAGTTTAAATTTTGTCCAAATTCTTTAAAAACGATTTCTAAAACACAAGGGTCGTTTAATTAGAATAATAAGTAACTTTTTAAAGTGCCAAAAAACTGTAGCTTGAAGAGCTAGGCGTTGAGGAGGGGGAGCCCCCTCATATATTTGATTATTTCTGTTCGTTTTAAGTTTTAATGTCACTCCTTACTTTCAGTTGAAAAAACTTGTTTTATTTTCTTTATTTAATGAAGCTTAGAGACAAACAATTTCATAAAGGCAATGGAAAAAGTATGTCAATTAAAGTAAAAGTATTAAAAATGAAAAAATTAAATAGCTACAAAAAACACACAAAACAATAGCCTACTTACAAAAACTAAGATGTAAACTCCCAGCATTAAGTTACAAATAGATAAATACAATCACTCCTAGAAAAAAAAATTATAATAAAACAAAAAACGTATCCGTTCAGGTGGAAAATACAGAAACTTTTAGCATTCGGTTCAGGGGAAACATTTCTGATTATAGTGGCTAATGGGTACTCTTACAATGTAAGCAGAAGTTGACGGCATATTCTTACCGAAATTTCCCCTTATTAAGTTTTTTTCCTTGTGTTTTCTATAATTATACGAACTTTCTTGTGTTATAATAACTGCACTAAGTACTAATAGACAAATAAATATTTAAGATCAAACAGTTCGTGGTAACGAACTGTAACTAAGGACCGACCCGGCTCAATAGTAACCGAAACTCTAAAAAACGGAAATTTGATACCAATAGATACATCAAAAGAATCAGATTTTAATGTTGATGTCAGATATATCAGTTTCATCAAGTTTAGTCTTACCCATCAAAAGTTACGCACCTGAGAAAATTTGCCTGATTTTCGAAAAAAGGGGGAAACACACCCTAAAAGTTACAAAACCTTAATGAAAATCACACCATCAGATTCAGCGTATCAGAGAACTCTACTGTAGAGGTTTCAAGCTCCTATCTGCAAAAATGTAGAATTTTGTATTTTTTGCCAGAAGAAAGATCCCGGATGCGTGTTCATTTGTTTTTTGTTTTTTTTTTCTAGGGGTGATCGTATCGACCCAGTGGTCCTAGAATATCGTGGGAGGGCGCATTCGAACAAAAATTAAAAGTTCTAGTGCCCTTTTTAAGTGACCTAAAAAATGGAGGGCAACTAGGCCCCCTCCCACACTCATTTTTTCCCCAAGGTCACCCGATAAAAATTTTGAGATAGCCATTTTGTTCAGCATAGTTGAAAATATTGTAATTATGTCTTTTAGGATGACTTAATCCCCCTAAGCCCCCGGGGGCTGAAAGTTATGGACTTTACCCAATGTTTACATATAGTATTGGTTATTTGGGAAGTATACAGACGTTTTCAGGGGGGATTTTTTCTGGTAGTGGGGGGTCGGGGTTATGTGGGAGGATCTTTCCATGGAGGAAGTTTTCACTGGGGGAAGGGACACTGATATGAAGGGGGCGTCGGATTTCCCAGCATTATTTAAAAACGATCAGAAATTAAATAAAAAAAAAACAAGTTTTTCAACTGAAATTAAGGAGCAACATCAAAACTTAAAACGAACATAAATTATTACGTATATGATTGGGTTCGCCCCCTAGTCAATATCTTGCTCTTTAAGCCAAAGATTTTTTTTGTACTATTTTTTTTTTGTACAGATTTTTGGGTTATTTTTAAAGAATTGGAACAAAATTAGAACTTTAGCGCAAAGAGCGTGGTATTAACTAGGGGAAGAACCATATTAAAAATATATGAATATAGAAGTTCGTTACGTAAGTTAATTCGTAAGTTACGTATATTTATTATTAATAAAACAAAAATAACATGTTCGTAAATAAAATTTAATAACTTTCGAGAAAGCCATTTAACCAAATAAAAGTAAAATTAATATGCAAATTTTGTTTTAATTATTCATATACGGTGAGCCAAAATCAAAACCTGCATTAATTCAAAAACGTTCAAAAATTAAATAAAAAAACAAGTTTTTTTATTTAATTTTTGAAC
>JAQQPU010004332.1:0-41077 GCA_029168905.1 Artemia sp. Kazakhstan ARC1039 | reverse complement strand
ACTTTATTTTTTAAAACAATAAAAACTTTAGCGTAAAGAGCGAGGCGCTGAGGAGGGGACAGCCCCTTCCATATACGGAATAATTTCTGCTCGTTTTAAGTTTTAATGTTGCTCCTTACTTTCAGTTAAAAAAAAACTTCTTTTTTTTTATTTAATCACCATAAAAAGCTGATTCTTTGACTGATGAATGTTATAAATAGTTAGGCTCTTATATTTTCGTTATTGACAAGGATCGTTATTTACTTACCATTCATTACTATGAAGAATTTTTTTTTGTTTTTTTTTTTTGCTCCAACCAAATCATATAGAAAAAATGTTTGTGGAAAACTGGTTAGGGCTTACTCATTCAAAAATTAGAAATTATATTTTCTTTATTGAGGGTCAAAATCTATTGGCAGGCAGCCAACAAAGGGGCAACAAACATTTTTCCATGGTTTTTCCCTATTCTGCTCGCTTTCCTTTGGTTTCCTTATAATTACTTTATAGTCCCAAGTTTCCGGGGGGGGGGCGTGGCCCCCCTGCCCCCCTTGCCGGCACCCTTGGGAGGAAATAATATGACTTCTTCCCCTTCATGTGAAATTTCTCCCGCCTGGAATATGGGCCCCTTATTGAATTGAATCTTTATTTGGGCACCTGAGCCTTGTCTGTGCATGAACATGCCTATTTCTTGGTCTTAAAGCATGCAAATATTACGATCAAATTCAAGAAGAATGCTGTAGGGTCCGGGCATTTAAGTACACTGGGAGTGGTCCTTGGGGACTGGGATGTTGAGAACCAGGTAAGTTGTTTTTCTGATTCTTCTATATTCTAACACAATTCACTTATTTTTTAAAACTAACGATTTCCTCCCACACTGTAATGCGGCCCCTATCTAAATTGAACGCTTGCATTCGTACCTAGGCCTCGTTTGTGCATGGGTATACAGATTTCCTGGTCAATAAGTAAGGTATAATAAGGATCAAACTTTAAAAAAGCCCTTATAGGGTCTGGGCACACAGATACATAAGAATGGGTTTTCTAGGGACCGGGTTCCCATCTTTAAATCCTATAGCTTTGGCTTTGTCTCCTTTTTCTATGGCTTTCCTAGAAATCGCTGCTTTTTATTCTATTTTAACGAACTTTCCCATTCCATCGCTGGACTGCTACCTTCTTCCTGAATTCAATGTTTACATACACACCCATAGCCTAGTCAGTACGGACATGTGATTAAGATTAGTCTTTGTTTAAAAAAATATTACATGTATTTCATATTACTCTACCCAGACGATAACCATAATTGATGTTTAGACAAAGCTTGCGAATTTCGAACGAGAGAAATTAGGGGGGGGGGGGTCATTTTGTATAGCAGGATGGGAGAAGTTGTAAATGTTCAATGAATACATAACTGAACATAACTTTCAAATTTCAGTAAGGGTCTATTATTCTCATTCCTTCCTCGCCTGACAACACCATCCTTCTCAGAAATGTCACCTCGATAAAACTAAGTAATGCCCTTTTTTCATTATGGCTTTATCAGGCCAAGTCGGCCAATTAAAAATAGCTTTTTGTTCATTGAAAAACAGGCTTTTCGGAAAATAAGAGTCTTCAAATGGGCCTGATTTACCTTTTTATGCCTTAAAAAGTACCAATGGAGACTGGGGCTGCCTGAAAAGGTAAAAAAGCACGGAAAACTTCGCCTAAAAACTATAATGAAGACTCGGCCAAATGAACAAACACCTTATAGAGCAACTTCTACTATTATAATGAGTCGTTACGTCACGCCAGCTCTAGTCCATCAAATCTCTTGTTATTTGTTTTTTTTTTTCGTACCATGGTGGTTTAATTGCTTAGATTACTTTTACCTGTCGGCAAACCTGTCTTGAACAGCCTTATGACGTCAAGACCGGATTTCACACGGAACTACTGAATCCGGAACTCTCATTTCACTTTCAGTATTATAGTAGGAATCTATGAATGAACAGTTGTCGAGATGGCTTATGGCAAGGCTGCGAGACGGCCTTATGACGACAACTCATTACGTTTAAGGCGGATGTCCTGGTCTCAAAGACCTGGCTAGAATCAGGGCTTTAAAGGTTCCGTCTTTAGGACGAGGGGGGATGTTCTATTTCAAATTTTCTTTGGAAGGAAATCTATTTCCGCATGATATAATTTGCGAAAATAGATCATGATATGATCAAACTTCCACTTTTGAAGATACATTTAACATTTTTCTTATTGTGTGGACACAGTCGGTTCCCTCAAGGAACATCCCTGCAAGATTGATTTGTACATAAATTTGTGAAGTTGCAATGCATTGGAAGTTAAGTTATAAGCTCTGTGTTCGTTTGGAGTTGCGTACCCCGCTTTTGAGCACACGAGTGTTTCAAAATATTGGCAGAAGACACGCCATTCCACCTTTTACTTTGGCGACAAGAGTCATTGGCTGTGGTATGTTGGCACTCCTAGAAACTACCTAGAAGTCCCTCCCAAGGACGTGTGGAGCCATCCATGTCACTTATCTATGACAGTATTGAGAAATACCAAAGCAGCTCATTTAAAAAAAAAGTAACATTAAATACTTTGACACTAAGTTTTATGTCTTATAATATTCTTGGACAATCTCTCTGAAAAATTTCTATAACTTCTTAACAATTGCATTTTGATTTTATGAGACTTCAAGGAAAATTTTTGGATATACAGTGTTCCAAAAAGGGCAGAAGCAAAAGGAGACAATAATTATGGTTGCGAGTATCACCAATCGACACAGTAGGGCCAGGAACCACCCATGGCGTGTCTAGCTCAAAACCTCTTTATTTCTTGTTAATGAGAGTAAGGAACGACATTAAAACTTAAAAAGAACAGAAATTATTCGGTATATGAAATGTCCCCTCCTCAACGCCCCACTCTTTAAGCTAAAGATTGCCTCTTGGTCACAGCTCTACATATTTGAAATAGTAAAAAAATATCAAAAATTAAATAAAGAAACAATCTTTTTTCAAAGGAAAGTAGGCTAAGGGGAATTTTCCAGGCTGAATTGTCCGCAGGAAATTTTCCAGGGGGAATTTTCAGCTAGGATGGAAATGTCCTGGAGAAATTATTCAGGAGGGATTTCAGTTAGGAGGAACTTTCCACGGAGGGATTTTTCTTGGGGAATAATTTCCCATAGAGGGTGAAAGAGGATTTCCCGGCATTATTTGTGAAACGACCAGAAATTGAACAGAAACAAGTTTTTTAACTTAAAGTAATGAGCAACATTAAAACTTAAAACGAAAAGAAATTATTCCGTTTGAGGAGGGCACTGCCCACTCTTCAACGCATCACTCTAAACGCTAAGGTTTAACGTTTTCCCAAATTATTTTAGAGCAACTCCTGATCTTGTCGCTCTCCGGTGTCTCTTGGGCCTTAGAAGTGGCAAAATCTTATTTGTCCCCTCTCTTCGACCATCCTTTCTAAAATCTGTTGATAAAGAGGGAAGAGATTATCATA
The DNA here is from genome assembly GCA_029168905.1 of Artemia sp. Kazakhstan ARC1039. Taxonomy (NCBI): domain Eukaryota; kingdom Metazoa; phylum Arthropoda; class Branchiopoda; order Anostraca; family Artemiidae; genus Artemia; species Artemia sp. Kazakhstan ARC1039. Next base: position 37,612 of record JAQQPU010004332.1, on the reverse strand, counting down.
CATGGTAGGCATATACACGCTAGGTGGGACGTACGAAAGTGACAAAATGACAGGAGATCCATTCATACGAGTCCCATCCCCGAGGGGAGGGACATCTCTGCAGTGGCCCACTTGAAAGAAGATTGGAGGCTTCTCATAGACACTCTGTGTGCCTCTGGAGGAACTATGGTCTAAGGTTGTCCAAGGGATATCCAATCTTTTATTGTAGTGGGCCAAATAGTCGCTTGAAATAATTCAATGGGCCGAAGAACCTATTGAATTTCAAGAAAAATGGGTACATAAAGAAACAATTAAAAGTGATTAATTTCATCTTTGCAAATAGGAACAAATACCCCAAACATATAACGAAACCGAAATATATTTTTAGAATACGAAGTCAATGGGATTTTTGACTTTGTTTTCCTGCTAAGATGAAATCAACTTGAAAGTTGTACTGGTAGTGTATGGTGTACGAAGGCTATTTAGGTGCGGTATCAATATAAAAAAAATTATGAGATGAATTAAAATATTTTTAAATGTTATTACTTGGAGCGGAAATGACTAGCGGGCCGCAAAAAATCTTAGGTGGGCTGCACGTTGGACATCCTTGATCCAAAGTAAGGCATCCATATAAATTTGTATTAATTGATCCCTAGTGCGTTGACTCTTTCAAAATTACACCGCTCGTCTGTGGCAAACCAAAAAGTGGTTAGTGACATTTTGTAAATTTTACAGGAGATGTGAAAAACGTTTTAAAGAAATAACCCAATTTAAAACTAGGAAAATAAGTTGCTGGGGATCATTTCTGAACATGAACAGACCTAATTTTTCCTGCTGAATCACGTGGTGCTTTCAAAAATCAACTTTCCATTTACTTTTGGCACTTTTGTCACTTATCTGCTTTTGTCGCGTTTTTCGGCAGGCCAAAAGGAGGTATTTGCCATTTTGCCGTTTAAATTTAAATGCAAAAAAAAATTGAAATTTTGACAATATTTTCAGCTATTCAACTTTTTACCGACATTTTTTTTCTTACTCACTGAATAGATCATGTTGAAAACTATCTTCTCTAATGCCACCCACGCCTGTGAAACGCAGAAAGCAGGAGTCAAAATTGTGCAGAAACTTCTCCTATGTGTCGCATTCTCAGAACCATAGCTTCAACTATTCTAATGTAAAAGAACGTATAAAAGGACTGTTCGGTTATTTGGAAACTGGCCAGAAAACAGGAACAACATTCGACTTTAATTAAACTGTTAGGATTTCAAAAAAGCAAACATCATTATAGTCCATCTTGTTAGTAGAGGGAGAGGTAATACCACTGATGGAAGTCCATATATGGGCATCGCAACATGTTCACTGAATACGAGCATGACAATGCTATTGATCTATTAACGGTACAAGACCACATCCTCTTTCTAGACCAATCATAGGAGTCGGAAATGACATCACTTGATTTCTAGGAATTATGCGGAACTCTAAAGAGATAGAAATTTTATTTTAATAAGGCTTTATTTTCTTTAGGTTTAGCGATGAATTCAGGAATTATTATTATTTTGATGCTTGTATAACGCATCTTGACTCTTGAATTCATCTCCTGGGTAACCTAGATTTAAGATGTTTTTAAGTGTAATAGATACAGAGGGGAATGACTATGGCTTCACCTAGGGAGAGAGATGAAGCCTTTAGATTCTAGTGTATAAGTGATATGCAATTTAAAATTCTTTAGGATGAGAAATAAATTCTGGAATTATTATTTCGACACCTTAATAGTGTAACTAGGACACCTTGGATAATTTTCAAAAATTCAAACGAGATACAATGAGATTAGGACAGATTGATTATATTTAACGCGGGAATTGTTCCTTGAATTTTAAACGTGTCAATGCAGGGATTTCAAAACAAAAGAATATTCAGAAATTACTTTTAGGGGATTGTTTGGGCGAAACAGATCGAGACATTTTAGGGGATTATTTGGGCGAAACAGATTGGGACACTTTAGAGAATTATTTGGGCAAAACGGACTGAGAGGGGTTGAGAGAGATTAAGAGAGATTGAGAGATTATGAGAGATTCAGAGGAATGAAGAGAATGTTGGACAAATTTAGTAACTGGATTTAGTGATTTGATGAGTTTGGGTTTATAAATAACGCCTAAAAGGCCTTATTTTTCTCCTAATATAAATTTCGGCTAACGACATGACTTTTTGAATATTCTCGTTTATTTGATTGAAACTGTTTAATAATAATAAAAATGGGGGTACTATTTTCCTCCACTAGGTATAGTTTCGGAGAGCTGTTAAGGAAGTTTGGTATAGGTGAATCATATATTATTGAGATATCTTTAGCAAGGAAATATATATTTTAGAGAATACAGCTCAGAGGTCAGAGGCAGCATGTTGGAGCTTTTTTATGGTATTTGAAGCATCTTTAGAATAGATACATGTAAGTAATATTTAAGATAATTCTTCACATATATTTTAATTTGTTTATTTTTGTTACAAATAGTCGTTTTTTTTAATTTATTTTATTAAGGTATCTGAAACATCTTTTAAATAGATACATGTAAGTAATGTTTAAGATAATTCTTCGCATATATTTTAATGTTTTCATTTTTACCACAAGTAATCGTTTTATTTTAATTTACTTTATTAAGGTATCTGAAGAATCTTTAGAATAGAAACACGTAAGTAATATTTAAGATAATTCTTCGCATATATTTTAATTTGTTTATTTCTGTTACAAGTAGTTGTTTTTTTTTAATTTATTTTATTAAGGTATCTGCAACATCTTTAAAATAGATACATGTAAGTAATGTTTAAGATAATTCTTCGCATATATTTTTACTTTATTTATTTTTGTTACAAGTATTCGTTTTTAAAAATTTATTTTATTAAAGTTTCTAAAGCATCTTTAGAATAAATACATACAGGTAATATTTAAGATAATTCTTCGAATATATTTTACTTTATTTTACATACAAATACGCAGATTCAGACACACAAACCGAGAAAGACATGCATTGGAATAAGCAAACACCCGCCCAGACACACAAGCAAAAAGAGTGAGATACACATACAAATTAATAGATTCACACATACAAACCGAGAAAGACAGATACTTCAGACATACAAACCAACAAAGACAAACACTGGGACTTGCAAACGCCAACCAAGACAAACAGACAAAGAGAGTGTGAAACACATACAAATACATAGATTCAGACACACAAACCAAGAAAGACATTCACTGGAATAAGCGAATACCCGCCCAGACACACAAGCAAAAAGAGGTAGAGACACATACAAATACATAGATTCACACATACAAACCGAGAAAGACAGACACTTCAGACATGCAAACCAACAAAGACAAACGCTGGGACTTGCAAACACCAACCCAGACAAACATACAAAGAAAGTGTGAAACACGTACAATTACATAGATTCAGACATACAAACCGAGAAAAACATGCACTGGAATAAGCAAACACCTGCCCAAACACACAAGCAAAAAAGTGAGAGAGATATACAAATACATAGATTCAGAAATACAAACCGAGAAAGATAGGCACTGGGATAAGCAAACACCTGCCCGCATACACTGGCAAAGAGAGTGAGATACACATACAAATGCGTAGATTCAGACGCACCAACCGAGAAAAACATGCACTGGAATAAGCAAACAACCACCCAGACACACAAGCAAAAAGAGTGAGAGACATATACAAACACATAGATTCACACATACAAACCGAGAAAGACAGACACTTCAGACATACAAACCAACGAAGACAAACACTAGGACTTGCAAACACCAACGCAGACAAACAGACAAAGAGATTGTGAAACACATAAAAATACATAGATTCAGACACACAAACCGAGAAAGACATGCACTGGAATAAGCAAACACCCGCCCAGACACACAAGCAAAAAGAGTGAGAGACACATAAAAATAAATAGATTCACATATACAAACCGAGAAAGACAGGCACTGGGATAAGCAAACAGCTGTCAAGACACAAACAGACAAAGAGAGTGAGAAACACATACAAATACATAGATTCAAACATACAAAACCCAGAAAGACATGCTGTGGAATAAGCAAACACCCGCTCAGACACACAGTCAAAGAGAGTGAGAGACAATTACAAATAAATAGATTCAAATATACAAACAGAGAAAGACAGGCACTTTATACATAAAAATCAACAAAGACAGACAGTGAGATATGCAAACACCCGCCCAGACAAACAAGCAAAAAGAGTGAGAGACACATACAAACACATAGATTCAAACATTCAAACCGAGACAGATAGGCAATTCAGATATACAAGCCATCAAAGACAAACACTGGGACTTGCAAACACCAACCCAGACAAACAGACAAAGAGAGTGTCAACCACATACAAATCCATAGATTCAGATATACAAACCGAGAAAGACAGACACTGGGACAAGCAAACACCCGCCCAAACACACAAGCAAAAGGAGTTACAGACATATACAAATACATAGAATCAGACATACAAACCAAGAAAGACAGGCACTGGGATAAGCAAACACCAACCCAGACAAAGAGAGTGAGAAACACATACAAATACGTAGATTCAGACACACAAACTGAGAAACCCAGACACACAAGCAAAAAGAGAGAGAGACACATACAAATACATAGATTCACAAATACAAACCGAGAAAAACAGCCACTTCAGACATACAAACCAACAAAGACAAACACTGGGGCTTGCAAACACCAACCCAGACAAAAAGACATAGAGAGTGGGAAACACAAACAAATACATAGATTCAGACATACAAACCAAGAAAGACCCGCGCTAGGATAAGCAAACACCTGCCCACACACACACAGACAAAGAGAGTGAGAAACAAATACAAATACATAGATTCAGAATACAAACCGAGAAAGACATGCACTGGAATAAGCAAACACCCGCCAAGACACACAGTCAAAGAGAATGAAAGACAAATACAAATAAAAAGATTCAGACATACAAACAGGGAAAGACAGGCACTTTAGACATACAAACCAATAAAGACAGACAGTGGGATATGCAAACACCCACCCAGACACACAAGGAAAAAGAGTGAGAGTCACATACAAACACATAGATTCAAACATACAAACCAAGAAAGACAAGCACTTCAGATATACAAACCATCAAAGACAAACTTTGGGACTTGCAAACACCAATTCAGACAAACAGACAAAAAGAGTGAGAGACACATGCAAATACATAGATTCAGACATACAAACCGAGAAAGACAGGCACTTCAAACATACAAACCAACAAAGACAAACACTACTACTTGCAAACACCAACCCTGACAAACAAACAAAGAGAGTGAGAGACACATACAAATACATGGATTCATACATACAAATCAACAAAGACAGGCAGTGGAACAAGCAAACACCCGCCCAGACATACACAGAAAGAGAATAAGGAAAACAAAAAACACATACAAATATATAGATTCAGATATACAAACCGACAAAGACAGGCAAAGGGACATGCAAGTACCCACCCAGACACACAGACTTAGAGAGTTAGAGACACATACAAAAAATGGATTCAGACATACAAACCGAAAGGCACTTTGACGTGCAAACACCCATCCAGACACATAGGCGAAGAAAGTGAGAAACACATACAAATACACAGATGCAGACATACAAAGGCAGGCACTGGGAACATGGAAACACCGATCCCAAGTTAGGTTCATTTAAGTTCGCTTATCGTGATGCCACGATAAGTGAACCTAAATGAACCTAACTTGGGATCGGTGTTTCCATATTAATTTTCTTCAAGATGTAGGGGTTTGTTACATAATAGGATTTGCGTGACTTTTTAAATTACTTGAGGACGACGTAATCTAGCATAACTTGTTAGAGCTCAGGGCCTGCTAGTCAAGGGGGGAACTCCGGGTTTTAACTCAGGACGATGCACACGTGGGTTGTTACTTAATACTTTAGGAGATGTCTTTTTTCTTCAAGGCTTATTTTTTTCATAGCGTTTTTTCTTCGAGATCTCATTTTCTACAAGATTTTTTTTCTTTGCAGTTTGTTTTTTCTTGGAGGTTTTTCTTCAAGATTTATTTTTTCGAGATTTTATTTTCTTCAATTTTTTTTTAAGATTTTTTTCTTCGAGACATTTTCTTCAAGATTTTTTCCTAAGAGTAGGTTTATAGTCCGTCATCAAAGATTTTTGTCCGATGTAGGAATCGAATATAAGATTTGAGACTTGCCTAATGGAACGGTGCCTTAGAATCAGGACCAGCAAAGTATTTCTAATATTATGTTCCGGAAAATAGGTTCTATGAAATAACCTGTTTCGAGCACGGAGAATTCCCTGCAGATTTTTTTAGATCGATAAAGCTATGAATCGCGTGTTTTATATCCATTCTCCCCGACAGCGCGCTAGAATCCAACAATGTTATTGATTATTGATCTATTAGGCACACCTGGCTGTTACATTATGTATGCCTGCCTGTGTATCAATGTGTCTTTTCTGTCTTTTCGCTTCCTCTGTCTATGTGTCATAATCTGTCTATGTGTCACCGTTTCTTTTTGTGTGTCTCTCTGTCTGCCTGTGTGTCAATTTGTCTTTTTTCCGTGTGTCTGTGTTTCTTTTTGTATGTCAGTCCGTGTGTCTATGTGTCTTCTTTTCTGCTGGTCTCTGTGTCCGTGTGTGTTTTTTTGTATGTCTGTCTGTCTGTCTATGTGTCCTTTTCTGTCTGTTTGTGTGTCCGTCTGTGTGTCTTTTATTTCTGTCTGTCCATGTGTCTGTGTGTCTTTTTCTCTCTGACCGTATGCTTGCGTGTCTGTCTGTAAGTCTTTGTGACTTTTTGTCGGTCTGTCCGTGTCTTTTTTGTCGACCTGTCTGTGTGTATTTTTCTATTTCTTTCTGTTTGTCTATGTGTCTTCTTGTTCGTCTGTCTGTGTGTCTGTATGTGTTTTTTTGTACGTCTGTCTGTGTGTCTATGTTACTTTTTCTGTCTGTCTATGCGTTTGTTTCTCTTTGTGTCTGTCTGTCCGTGTGTCTATTTGTCTTTCTTTTATCTCTGACCGTGTGTTTGTGTGTCTGTCTGTGTGTCTTTTTGTCCGTCTGCCCGTGTGTGTATTTATCTTTTTGTTCATCTGTATGTTTGTCTATATGTCTTTTTCTGTCTGTCTGTGTGTCTTGTCCTATGACTGCCTTTGTGTCTATGTGTCTTTTTGTCTGTCGGTGTGTCTATTTGTCTTTTTTCTCTCTGACCCTATATTTTTCTGTCTCTGTGTCGTTTTTGTCCGTGTGTCTATTTGTCGTTTTTTAAATATGTACATGTTTCTATGTGTCTTTTTCCTGTCTCTCTGTGTTTTTTTATATGCTTGTCTATGTGTCTGTGCGTCTTTTTTGTCTGTTTGCGTGTCTATGTGTCTTTCTGCGCGTCTGTCCTTCTGCCTATTTGTCAATATGTCTTTTTCTCTCTGACCGTGTGTTTGTGTCTGTCTGTGTGAGGGATACTACTCACACCTTAAGTCAAACTTCTATTTTATTTTCTTCTTTCATTATTTACTATATACTACAACTAGTAACTCATCGCAGGACCAAGCCGACTAATGTCAATACAAACATCGGGACAACAATAGAATATAAACAAATATAAAATTAAATATGATGGACTATCAAATTTAAGATGAGCTAAAAACTGTCAGTGCACGTTTTAGTTGTTTTTACGTAATTTGGGGAAGTCAATAATTTGGAGAATTTTGCCAATGAAAGTACCTTTTTGTGCAATTAGATCAGAGACTTCCACGAATGAACGCATAACCCAGCACGAGTGTCAATATGGGGAGGGGAGCAATTGCCACCCTGGTTACGAAAAACGAGTTTTTGATATTGTTATTTGGAAATTTTAAAAACCTGAAATATTTCCTACCTAAATTTGTGGCTTCATAAAAAAACCCAACTCCTATATTTTCGTGACTTGGCACCACTGTAATCCAACCCACGGATTAAAAATCAGCTTTCAAACTCTTCCATACAATCTTTTGTTACATGTAAGGCTTCAAAAATCCGATGAGAACATACCCCACTTAAAAAAAGTGACTTAGAGTTAGTGACGCTAATTTACGAAACTATCTATACATTTGATATAGGACAATTTTTCATAAATAGTTACATTCTTTACTTTAATTCCTCAAGGATACCGAGTATAATATGGTGACAAAATTACAGATTTTTTTCTTAGGGATGTGCAAGAGAGGTGCTAAGTAAACCTATATCTAATGCTTTATTTTAACTGAAACTCACGCTGATATGTTTAGTTTCCTCGTCTAAGTTAAACTAATATCCTTTTGAAGGTTTATTTTGCATATTCTTTTTAAACAAAAAAAAGAAACAGAAATAAATTATAAATAACCTAAGTTACCTTAAAAGAGTAATTAAAGAGTAAAGTTGAAACTTAAAGAACGAAGAAAACTGATAGCTTTGTAGTTTGAGCAAAACCGGTTCAAATAAACTGCCTTGTACTATTTCCCTTTATTTGTAATATTCTGACAAACTAACGTTTATTGAAAACTAAGATTTCTTGAACTTTTTGACAATTAAATGATTGGCAAGATTTATTGATTTTGTTGCCTAGGAAGTAGTATTGAGAGCTTTATAAATCTTTTATTTTCAGAAGGCTACTTAGGGACTTTTCTGTTCCTAATTCTGTTTTGTTGCGTTAGTTGTTTTTCAGTAAAATTTCAGAATTCTACAATATCAGGGAAATACCGTGAGTCAGTTTATATGAACCAATATTGCAGATATCCCTTCCATAAACTGCAAAGTAACAATTAAAGTTCGTATTAAGTTTCGGTTTTGCTCTTTACTTCCATCAGGAAAACTGTGATTTGTAGGGTTGTGGACTTGAAACCTCCAGTCCGAATGTGGCAGGGTAACCCGTGCAAATATTCATTTATTTTGGTATCACAAAAAATTAAGATGAATGAATCAAGCCAAAAACGTGAAAATTTATTCAAGGTAATTTTACAACCATAATTCGGGATATAAAAATCCTCAATTTATAAATTACAAACTAAGGAATCGAAGTGAAACCAAAGACCCAGAAAATGTCGTCAAGACAATAAACGTAAATATCAAATACTCAGGGACAGTTTCTGCTTCGAAATCAACTTTTTCATCTCTGGGCCACAAGTAATTACCATTTCAACAACATTAGTTGTTCTATTAATTCGAACAGTATCACCAACATTGAATTTTTTCTTCTTGACAATCGTTTCATTGGAATATTGTTTAAAAAAGGTGTCAATTGTATCATGATCAGAATGATGAACTTCCGTTGGGGTTGAATTGGACAATGATCGATGAGGTCGTTGATTATAAATCAACATGATTTTATCTAAATCATGAATAAAAACAGATGTATTTTTCAATGTACAATATCTTGAAATTAAAAGTCAAATAGTTCTTATCAATCGTTCGGTCAATGCAGCCTTTATAGGGTTATGACTGTGATAGAGCAGTGTATTATGTTTCGCTAGTACTTTTACAACATGGGGATTAACAAATTCACTACCGCGACCCGTTTGAATTTTTTTATACGAATCCTGTTCGAGAATACTTTCAACGACCTGAGCAACTTCAACACCTCTCTTTGACCGCAATAGAATGGCATATGCACAGCGACTAAAAACACTGATTGCAACTAGAATGTACTTGTACGGTGTATTGTGACGTCTTTGAATCTCACCTAGAGTTAAGAGATCTGCTTGCATTATGTGCAATGGGAAAAAGGCTTTAGTTTTTCGATAATGATTAACACGAACCCTATGATTTCTATGCAGAGTGTAACTTGATTCATTTTGTAGATAGTCTAGTAAACTTTTAGCATGAACACCAGTGACTTTGGAAAGAGTGGTGGGGGAACTTAAACTCCCCACTTCACCAATATTTTCATAAACACGTTTCAGAACTTCAACCATTTTGAATGTAAATATGTAGTGTAACGTCCGCTACCGTTTTGTATACTGGTGGTTGGTGGTGGTGTTGGTGGTGACGTTGACTTGATACGTCTTTGCTTTTGTCTAGCTATCAGTGGTGTACTGCTCCTCCTTATTGTCAAGTTTCCACTAGGTGTGCTAGTATTTTCCAAAATTGATTTAAATTTTTCTTCTTCTTCTTAATGTTCATATTTTAATGGTGTTGAGGGTGCATGTTCATTTAATTTTTTTTAGAATTTACCTATTGCTAATAAGGCTTTTGGGGAAGTTTAATGTATCTAGAAAGTTGTAGAGATGATTGTCAAATGATAATAGTCCTTTACGATTTTTAACCATATCATAGATTAAATCAAGTAGATTATAGCTCTTGCCTTGTATTATAATCTCTTTCCCATTGCTATCAACTTGAATATGATCTTGACTACTTTCCATGAGATATGTTATAGTTATTTACTTTGTTCACAATATGAGTGGGGTATTAGATTTCCAATTTTCGACACAATTGAATCCAATTCCTCCTTCTTTAATTGTGTTCCAGCAGCAGCAGCAGAATCCTGAGGAGATGATTCTTTTTTGTGATCAATACCACTGGCCTTTGCACGATAGGGCTTATGCTTGTCCACTCGGCGAAGTGCATCTTGAACTAAAAGCAGTTTTTATCATCCTCAATATTCTCACTGTCAATGAATTTACTCAGATTGTCCTCAAAGTGTTCCACGGGTGAGAGAGCGAGTTCTATTGGAGTCAATTTATAGGGTTTGGCCATTCTATAGAGAAAACTGTTTACAAGTCCTGCAATTATTGGCATCAAAAGTGTAAAAAACTACCACCTGCCTGAAGAAGGCGTTTCCTTTTAAAATTCTTTCCTTTGTTTTTAGAGACCAATGTACGTACAATGGAACGATGTTGCTTTGCCTGTTGCTTAACTACTTCTGGCAGTTGAACATTGCCCTCGGTCAACTTTAAACAAAGTTCAGATATTAGATTAATGAAATCATTGTCAATACCATGTTTGAGTATGGCTTTCCTAAGTGGTGGTTTTGAAGTGCTTAGAACTGAAAATAAATGTCTATTTTCATGTAGTTTCTTCAGTGTCATGATAGCAACTAATAGGTCTTTTTACTGTTCACGGGGAGATATACTGTAATTTCATTGTCAAAAATATCTGTGACTACACGCAAATCCTCAGCTGTATTTTGATTAAGATCCAATAGGATATAGCCATAGGGTTTATTAGTTGCCTGATTGTACGCTGAGAGCAAAAATTTTGGGGCGCCTGGATATATTTGTTTATTGAGAGTTATTAGTGAGCTAGAATCACGAACAACTCTGTAGATGATATAGTAGGTGCAGTTCAATGCAAGTGTTCGCATACATTTGCTCTGATGAAAGAGGTTGTGTAGAACCAGAGTAATGGAAATCTGTTCATGATGAGAGCGAACGGTGAACAATTGCAACATTTCCTGGGACCATTGTTCAATAGATTCAGCCAGATTGTCAATAATCAACCAAGAGTTTGGTTCAATAATGTTGAAAACATCAAGTCCCTGTATGAATTGTATCTGCATTAATCCCGCCGTGCCAATTGCTTTTATTTTATTGTATGACTCCTGCCAAATACTGTAAAAATAGTAGATTGTTTTCGGCTTTTCCACAAACATTTTATCACAATTTTTATTTATTTTAGTTAAGAGTGTTGTTTTGCCTGACATTGATTGCCCACACAAAAACGATCTGAATGGTGTTTTAAATTGATATATGTTCCCTTCAACAGTTCACCTAGACCACTAACTGTAGACTATAGTTGTCTAATGACTAAATAATTTCCCTATTACTACTCCATTCGAGAATAATGAGAAGAACAAAATCAATAAAGAATCATATTTCTTGCATTATAAAAAAACAGCACTTTACAGAAAACAAATAAAAATACACTTAAGATTTTTTTTATAATTTATTTATAATAAAAAAATATTTTAAAAAATGCACTAGAAAAAGCACTTTAACAAATTTACTTTATTTTATAAAAAATACAACATTTAATGAAAAAAATTCACTTTGAATAATATCACTTTTTTACACCATTTTTTAATTTGAATGCAACATGTATATTTACAAAAGCACAAAAATCAGCTCTAATTAAAAAAAGACAACTTTGGTAGTGGCAGCACACCCCCCGCTGGCGGCCGGCTGGGAGCCCCCCCCCTCAGGCCGAAAGGCCACCCCCACCCCCTCGAGGTTTTGGGAAATTTTTTGGACTTTACTCAAACCGACTTTCCCTATGGCTAACACATTCGGCTTGGTCGGAAGTCAAATAGTGCCCCAGAGGGAGGGTAGTCACACCGTCTTGAGAAACATAGACCTTATCGGAAATGGTACTCATGACAATTTTTTTCTATATTTACAGTGAAATTCCTGTAGTTCAGTGAACGAATTGCCAGCAATTTTGCTCGTGGAATTGTATTTTCAGCAATACAATTTCTATAGATGTCCATGTGGAAATTCTTATCCACATAGCACGTGGGTACTCCTTTGCAACGTTTTTTGATTTCCTCGTCGTGTATCTGTATAACCTTCGGACTTACAAACATACCACGGGAAATCATGTCGCTTCCCGTTTCTGATTTAAAAAATAAAAGTTGATTTGGCGCCCTACGTTTCACTAGCTCTGGGTAAAGCCCACTCCAATTGGTGTTGTCCATCCACGAGCTGATGATTTCACCGTGTGCCAAATCATCAAGTAGGTTTGGGGTTTTTACTTTTAGCAGTAGAGAATCAGTGTCCCCGTAGCAGGCCTCTACTTGCCCCTTTTCCGGCCATTGTACCCTAGCCACATTGTAGTAAAATTCCAACATGAGCTTTTTAGAGATCTCCAAGATCGCTCTGCCTGCAGCAATATTTTTATTCAATACAATGCTTCTTTTTTTCTATTCAATAGTACCATGTCCGGGCCAATGATTGTAAAGGAAGTGTAATTTGGATCGGCAATAATTTGAGTACATTGTTTAGGATCGGTCATGACGTCACAACGATTCTTATTGCGAACACTCTCGCACATTTTACCAAAAGTCGAATATAAATGAGCTTATAAATTTCTTTTTCGGCTTTTGTCTGCGCTTCAGAACGTGTCTTAGCAAAAGTGTCAACAAACGTTTTCAGATAGGGTTTTTGACTAAACTGGAGGGCTCTATGAACCTTTGTGACGTTGAAACCGTTGTTGCACATCCATTTTAAAGCCACATCATGTACAACAATATTTTTCTTCGGCAGAAGGTCAGTATTAAGTTTTTGTTTTGAAGGTGACAAATGCAATCCGTCCACCTCAACTAAACGTCTGTTGTGGGGGCTCAAAGAGTCCCTAGTCACAGGTCTATTGATGCATGGAAAAAATCCTTTACTGAATCGTGAAGCTCAACTGGTATCTCCTCATCAATTTTAAAAAACCATCCAACCGGCCCATTCTCCTCAACACTGTCAATGTTGGGGAAATTGGGAGCTTCAGGGTCATTGAGCCATTTATAGTCATCGCAGGGTAGCGCATAATGGGACATGGCCGAGGGGTAGATAGAATTCATATCAAGGAAAACTGTATCTGATTTTGTCCCTGTCTTCTCTCCAGTTGGATCAGTTTCCAAGATACGATCCCCGTGAAAAACGTATCCACCCCTCATTGACCTCTCGATGAACAGATGCTGATCGATGTCGGTGATCAGCCCGAATTTTTCCCCGCTAATTTTTAGGATGAGGTGAATTACCAGATGAGGAAATGAAAAATAATAACCTAAATCAAGATTAAATTCCCCATAGATTTTGTCCGTATTTTTACACATAATGTCTAACAAAGTTAACACATCACTCGACAAATACAGCTTGCAGTAGTCAAACCCATTTTTACATCCTCCCTCTACCCACACTTTTTTAGCAAAACTGTATTCATCAGGAGTGCACCTACGATCGTGTAGACTGTCGTAAAACGATTCAATCGAGGGAATAGTTTTCTCGGCGAATCTCAACATGGAACAGTAATAATCATAAGGATATATTACCTTGATCGTCAACAAATCATATAAATCATTTGGAAATTGTTGCTTGAGAAGGGGGAAAGCGTTGCAGCCGTCATCGTTTTTCTGCACTTGAATTAATTCGCTCAATGATTTAGGAAAAAACTGTAGGAATCTAAAAAGCGAATTTTATTAGTGTACTCAATGTCGTCTTCAACATATCTCCACATAAATTCCAAAACAAGTAACTTTTCCGATGATTTAGGAATAATTTTGTAGGAAAAGCTGTCTATCACCAACGCATCATCCACTGTTCCATTTCTTTGAAGATGTGCCATTGCTGGTAGCACATACTTCAGATCGTAGTTAGAATTATGTATAAGAACCGGAAGAAAGAGTTGCTGTTTAATTTTTAAATTACATGAATTGTGAGCCCACCCCCAAAACTTACTTTTACCCTTTGAATTGGGGTCAATAAGATGATTTTGATCCTGGACAGAGTCTTTTGGGGCAAGAGCACCCCTACAAACCCATTAAATTGTCCCCTTTTGTAATGCCAGTTGCTCCTTATCTGATAATGACATTGGGTAGTTGGTGTGACGCAATCGTGAAATTGCACCATTCGCTGTTTTTATTAAAGACACCAATAACTTCTCCATGCTACCCTCCTCATCCATAGTAAAAAAAAACTCTTCTAATTGTATTTTATTGTTGGAATAGCGACGGGCATGCGCATAGGAACACGCAACTAGTTTGTGTTCCTAGACTGTATTTGGCCTTGATGGGTCCGATACCTCCACTAGTCTTGATTCACAGTCTAAAGATACTTTATCAACCTCTAGCAGGGGATTTTGGAAGTTTTTAAATTGTAAAGTATCTTTGCCTTCTACCGGCATTTCTATTCTTTGATTGCCATGAATTTTACCATATCTCATGTGATCTGTGAATGTTCTTTCAGTTATAAATGGGGAAAGGCACATGGGGCAATAGTGACGTTCCCCTTTCTTCACAAATTCAGATAAATTCGACTTATTGCCGTAACGAGGGAAAAATGACCATAGGAATTTACATCTTTGGGGGGCTCATAGATAACCCAAACCCAATTTTTAATATTATCTACCAACGGTGTCCTAACTGAATATAAAACCCCTTTTTTATTCGGTTTCTTTCCCCCATTTACAAATTATGTGTCATGCTGGAGAACAACCACCCCCAACCCAAGATTTTCAACTGCTTTTTCAAATATGGTTATTTCTTTTAAGGACACCGGATATTTCCCCTCTCAACAATCAAAATTTACTTTATGGAATTTGTCTTCACCGTTACTTGCAAGTCTGTCGAGATTTTTCATTCTTGAATCTTTTTTTAAGGTTTTATGGGGTGCTGCTAAAAATGCATATTTAAAGCATTGCAGCCCCGTGTCGAAACCGAAACTCTGAACCCCTTTGGTAGCCGACAAATCTGGGTGGCATTTTATTTTTCTACCCGCTCCTCTTAAACTAAATGTTTTTTTAGTCTACTGAGATTCAGATCCATATTTTCAATGTATAAAATGGTGGACCCGCAACCCTTCTCGTTAAATGTCTCCAAAGTTGATATTAATTTATTAACCCAATTGAAAAAAATACCCTCAAATTCATTTAGACCAGGGTAAAAAGATTGATTGCCAGTTCAAAAATGAAAATAAAAAATGTCCCCAGATGTCCCCTTTTGTAAATAAACTTTTTGATTTACCGATGCCTTAATCCCCCCTGACCCTCCTATTTCTGAATCTGAATCTCAATAAGTGCTCAAATTTGGTCGATGTAGGTATGAAGAACATTTACAGGGTCTGTTAAAATGACACCCCCGTCAACCAGGTTTTCCTAGGGGGGATTAAAATCTACCCTATGTGTTTGCAAGTGACCTAGAGCAGATTCCAGAAAATAAAATTCACGTAGTTCCGGGGACACGACACTATTTTCATGTCCTGCACCTATTTGCACAGGGCCCAATTCACTAAAAATAAAGTCATCGTCAAAAATGTCCCCAGAAACATTAGATGCAACAATTTCCATAGGGCTATCCATTTTTCCGTTTAAATTGAAAATCCGGGGGAATAGTAAACGACTTGCCTTCACTAACATCATCCGGCGACAGTGGACAATTACCCATGATATTTTGAAGTCCTGGGCCAGGGAAGGAAGTTGTTTTTGTAGCTTCCCCCTGAAACTAAAATGAATGGATTGAGTTTTTTTTTTCTTTGAGGAATGTTTTATCACAATTATAGCACACTATTTATTTTTTTCTTAGTAGGATTTATCAGACAAATGTTTTGTTTTTTTCTTAATTGGATTCGTATTTATCAAACGAATGCATAATAAATTACAAATTTTTGCTTATAGCATTATTTATAAAACAAGTGCATAATAAATTACAAATTTTGTTAATAGCACACACGCACACGTTCACACACACGTACACGCTCACACACACACATACGAACACACACACGCGCACACACACACACAAACGCACAAACGCGTTCACACACACACATACGCACGCGCACACACACATACGCACACACACATACAAACACGCACACAGACACACGCATACAAAATCCTTTCAAATTCTTTCAAAGATGAGTTGAAAAATCGCTAATATTTGCAGAAAGATGAAAGATCTTAGATGTAAGATGCAATATGCAAGATGTAAGGTGCTAAAAAACGGCCCTGTTGTTTCATCATATATTTTTTCAAACACGATTTGTGATAAGCCGAAATAGCTCAGTTGGGAGAGCGTTAGACCGAAAATCTAAAGGTCTCTGGTCCGATCCCGGGTTTCGACATTCTTTATAAATTATTTTCGTAATTTTTTGTCTTGTCAGTCTATTATAATCAAGTGGTTTTACATACTAAATAGTATCATAGCAGATGTAAATTAAATTTAAAAAAAGAAACAAGCTTGAACTAAATGAAGCACTTGAGAAGCCTATAATAAACACCATTTTGGCAGGAATAAAGTAAATATTTGGGGAAAATATGGCTTGAACACAATAACCAAAAACCATTTATAATAGTTAAATTTGTTGATATTCATTAAATTATATTGGTTCTGGGTGCTGAAAATAGAAATCCATCTTCATTCAAGCGCATGATTCTCATTTCAATAGCCAACAATGAACTAAGTCACCAAGCTCAAGGATCGCAGTACACAAGAGACATACAAAGGAGGAAGGGGCTCAGGTCCACCCCTCTCTCAAATCCTTAATTTTCACAAATATCTGGGTACTACCCTTAAATCCTGAAATTCCCCAAGTCTCTGGCACGCATGGCTGCCGTAGGGCTCAAATAGTATATGAAGCCCTTTGGTAGCACAATTGATAGATCTCTATTTGATAATTAAGGTTCCAGAGGTCATCCCCAGCTGACGCAGTGCAGACACAAGAACCTTTGTAGTCAAGAAGTGGTGTTATTTTATAGACTAGAAAACTAAGAAAAAATAATTTAAGTTTAAAGATAAGATCAAGCGATTATTATCATCACGTTCTAATGAAAATTTGCCTTTTGTACAAAAATCGGACAATGTATAGAAAGTCTTCATGTACTGAGCCTCAAAGGTAAACTAACGTTGATCTATCAGTAAAGAGAAAGTTCCTTATTTAAGGTTTATCACCTCTACACAACATAAGATTTCCCGACAAGCCTACAGCTCTAAGTCTACAGCTCCATCAAAAGGGCAAAAGCCTTATATCATTGAATTCCTCAGTTTCAGATCTATTTATTCACAGATCTAGCTTATAAAATGAATATTTCTTAAAGAATGATATTTTTCTTAGAGAACAATATAAAAACAGCTGAAATATTTGCAGATGACTAAGTTTTGTGTTTCAAGTTTACGTTTTTACTTTTTTAAGCAACACCTCTGCTCTTTTTTTCTACGGTTTTTTGTTATTGGACTTTTGATTTCTGCTGTCTTGGCTCAGAAGGACATGGAAAGATCAGCAAAAATATGGAAATAATTCTCTGCTGAATCTGAATTTTTTGTCGCTGTACTTTGTAGTATTAAACTTTTTTCACAAAACATGTTTTTCAAATAAAAGTAAAAAGCTACATTAAGCCAAAGATGAGCAGAAATAAATTCAAACCTTAATGGAAACCTAAGACTAGGATTCCTTGTCTTAGATCATTGGATTCCTCATTTTCAGGTCTATTCATTCACAGATCTACATCATATTATCAATTTTTCTAAAGTTTTTTCTCTTAGAGTTTTTTGTTTCATGTTTACATTTTTTACTTTTGAATAGGAAACACCTCAGCGTTTTTCTTCGGTTTTTGTTATTGCACTTTCGATTTAGGATATCTTAACTCAGACGGACATGGAAAAATTAGCAGAAATATGCAAGGAATTTTGTTCTGAATCACTCACTATATCTTCTAAAGTCCATGACGTCATTCGCATTTTACTGAAAACAATTTAGATGTCGAGCAGTATGTTTTATTTGTCATAACTTCTACAAAAAAGAGAGAAAATCATCAGAATATCCAAGATTACTGGAAAGAACTAATGGAAAGTGGATTAACAGTCTGAAATATATTGAAATTTGGATATATATTTGAAATTTTAACGTGTATTATGACCGTTAAGTCTATAGTGCTAAAAACGGCCCTGTTGTTTCATCATATATTGTTTCAAACACGATATGTAATAAGCTAAAATACCTCAGTTGAGAGATCGTTAGACTGGGAATCTAAAGGTCTGTGGTTCGATCCCGGGCTTTGGCATTCTTTTTAAATTATTTTCGTAATATTTTGTCTTGTCAGCCTATTACAATCAAGTGGTTTTACATAATAAATAGTATCATAGCAAATATAAATTAAATTAAAAAAAAAACAAGCTTGAATTAAATAAAGCACTTGAGAAGCCTATAATAAACATCATGTTGGCAGGAATAAAATAAATATTTGGGGAAAATACGGCTTGAACACAATAATCAAAAACTATTTATAATAGCTAAATTTGTTGATATTCATTTAATTATATTGGTTCTAGATGCTGAAAATAGAAATCCATCTTCATTCAAGCGCATGATTCTCATTTCAATGGGTGGTGCAATCTTTAAGACCATAATACATGTCTCGAAGAGCGCTGACATATGAAGGGCTCACTCCACGTTTTACTGCATGGAGTAGCATAGCGGTGTGAATGAGAGAGTCCAGCGATTTATGAACATCAGTCCCGGCCAACACGAAAGTTTCTCGTGTTGCAACCCCTTCGGGCTTACCTTAACTGGTAAGCGGTTTATCCCTTTTTACCACCTTTTTACAATGAAATTAAAAATGTTTTTGAGCTCAGTTTCACCCCTATCATTCAATCAGCAGTTAAGATCATTCAGAACAAAGTTATGCAAATGCTATACCATTCGAAATGCTATATCATTCGAAAATATAGCGTGTTTGGTAGCATTATGCAATTTCGTCTCTAATCTCGTCCTGTGGTGCCTATTGCCTTACTACTTACGACAGTTTATGATGGTTTTATCAAATCAAATGTATAAAAATGACTAAGTGTAAGCATTAATGTTTAAATGAGCCCTTAAACAGCTCTTCTTGCAGTAGCCCTCTAGTTTTTGCAAGTCAGTAGACAGGCTAAGAGGACTGGGAATTATTCGGGAATCTGCTAGTTAAGGGAGCTGGGAGTGAAAATATAAAACACGGGGAATTTCTAAGCCTTAGAATTAGGGTATTGAACCATTGAGATTATAATAGAACCCGTTTCATTCTTTTCAGTCTTTCTATTATAGAAGTTTGTTCTTTGGAAATTAAGTTATATACTAAATAAAATTTACATAGACTATATTTGTTAATATTAGACAAACCTTTGTTATCTTACGTAGGTTACGCAAATTCAGGTGCACGGTTTCGTTAAGATTATCAGATTTTAGGTAAAAAATGGGATAATCTTTTCTCAAACTTACAAGATTGTTTACCAAAAAATAAATATGCGTTTATTTTTACACTAAAATTTGGTACTTACTTTTGCAGTCGAAATAAGGTAAAAACAAAATAGGAAGACTCCTAACATGCATTTGGGAGTACAGATTATCATACATTTCCCTTTTTCCTCCATTTTATCACCCTTGTATTGGTTTGTTTTATGAGACTTTCTGGGAAACAAATATTAAGCCCAGAAGTGCTCTGAAAGTTTCACTTAACTAGCGTACCTTACTCTCTTTGCCATATTAAAAAAGAGCTGAGAAACCTGATAGAGGGATAGATAAACTTTTATTTTCACCAAAATTTTCTTCGCACTGCCAAATTTCTTTGGTATAGTCACATTAAAAAGCAAATACATAAAAAACACTAATCAATCCTTCTGATTTTCGTAATACATTTTTACAAAACTAGGTATAAAACTTTTCGCTAATCGCTGATGGGCACAGCATACCGGTTGAAGTTTCTTGACAAGCACTGCAACCCTGCACGGGATTTTTTTGTTGTGAATTGAGGGGGGTAAAGGGTTTTGTGGATTGGGTGAACCAAAGATTTTCTTCCGAAATCCATGCAGAGTTTCTCTCTTCTTTTTTTTAGAGTTTGCCTTTTAAACTTTGTCAGCAGCTCTTCATACAACATTTCTGCCTGCTTCAATACTATCATTAGAGCTATTTTCTGAACTCTTTCAAGCCTGGCGCTTTACTCAGCCGTCAGTCCAAATACTATACAGAAGCTGCATATTCTAGAATTGGGCGAATAAAAGATGTAAATATTCGGAGGATGTGATTTTGAGGGACGCTATGTTTCGACATAAGCTTGAGCATCTGCAGCCCAGCATTACCCCTTTTTACTAGGATAGATGAGTTTGCTTCCCATTTTAAATCACTGGTAATAATAATTCCCAAGAGTTTAATCATCCTGAATTGAAGAGCACAGAGATAGTTGGTACAAATTTTGGTTCAGAACAACTTAAAAATAAAATAATCAAAATATAAGATTTGCTGTCATTTACTGCCATATTTGAACTGGAAGCTTTAGTTTTCACTTTATCAATTAAAATTTGAGCTTTGCTACAATCATTTGCTCCATAAATTTCTCCAAGGGTAAGGTCATCAACATATTTCCAGCAGTCTTCACATTCACTAGCAATATACTACTACTACTACTACTAATACTATAAACTCACCGCAGCACAAGCCACCTGAGGCCAACACATTTACGCACGCTCCTACTCCATCCAAATCTATTCAAAGCCTCCCTTTTTACACCCACCCACGAAGGTCCTATTTCCTTTAAATATTTCATTATGACGTCTTCCCACCCCAGACGGGGACGACCTGCTTTCCGTTTAGCCCTAGACAGTTGGCCGAAAAGAACAATCTTCGGCAATCTATCATCCTTCATCCACACAACGTACCCTAGCCACCTCAACCTTTCTTTCATTACAGTCCTAGAGAGCGGTATTGAACCACATTTTTCGTATAGCCTATTGTTTGAAATACAGTAAGTCAGCTGGGTACCCAGAACAATCCTTAAGCAATTTCTCTGGAAAACATCTAGCAAATCTTCATCTGCTTTTCGGAGCGTCCATGCTTCAGAGCCATATTTTACCACTATCATCACTGTAGCTTCTAATATTCTAATCTTGGTTTGCAGACTTATCTTCCTGTTCTTCAAACTTTTTAACTGTGAAAAAACACCATGAGCCTTGGCTATTCTACTTTTAACATCTTCACTGCTCCCACCATCTTTACTAATAATACTACCAAGGTAAGTGAAGCTGTCCACCTGCTCAATCTTTTCATTACCCAACGTCATATTTTCATCTTCACTTATTCCTAGCCTAAGTGACTTAGTCTTCTTAGCATTAATTTTCAAACCAATTCTAGCACCCTGAACTCGCAAAACCTATAAGACTTCATTCATTTTGCTCACACTTTCATCTAGGATGCTTAAATCATCAGCATAATCTAAGTCCAGGAGACTTTTACCTCCCCATTTGATTCCGTGGTCTCCCATTGCCTTTCCTGTGCTCCTTAAAACAAAGTCCATCAATATAATCCATATAAAGGGGGATAGAACACAACCCTGCTTAACTCCTGATTTAATACAAAACCAGCTGCTAACCTCATTTCCTACCTTAACCAAAGCAGTGTTATTCTCGTACATAGCACTAATCACTTTAATGTATTTGTCTGGTATACCATACAAGGATAAAACCTTTACTAAAGCTCCTCTATCAACAGAATCGAACGCTTGCTCATAATCCATAAAACTGAGGACCAAAGGTGTTTGAAAACTCAGGCACTTCTCAATTATTAACCTAAAAGTGAAAATTTGGTAAACACATCCTCTACCTTTTCTTAAACCGCACTGTTCTTCTCTTAAAACTTTGTCTACGGCATCTCTCAGTCTAAAAAGTATCATATTACTAAGTAATTTACTACCCACAGAGACCAGACTACTGCCTCGATAATTACCACACTCACTTTTATCACCTTTCTTATAAAGTGGCTTAATTAAGGTTTTCCTAAAATCGTTAGGTACTTCCCCTTTTTCAAAATCATATTCATAATTTTCAGTAACTTATTTCTAACCTCAGAGCCACCATATTTAAGAAACTCATTTACCACCCCATCAGCACCTGGAAACTTATTATTTTCTTATACTTTTAGTACTGTTGCTAATTCCTCCTCATAAAACAAATCGTCCTTCACACACAAGGTATCACAAACATTTTCCTTTTCCTCTATATCTTTTCCTGCAACTCTATCTCGGTTAAGGAAATTCTCAAAATGTTCAGTCCATCTCTTTAGTTTTTTCCTTATCGCTAATTGCGGCCCCATTCCTATCTTTAACTGGGCCAAGTCCGGATTGACTATTCCCTCTCAATTTGTTAACATGCCAGTACAATATTTTACTATTATGCCGTCTAGCTGCATCTTCCAGATCCTCGGTAATTTTATCCATGGCCTCCACTTCAGACCTGCATCTCTACTTCACTAGCAATATAATTGATCATAACTAGAAAAAAAATAAGACCCAGAATGATACATTGAGGTACACCACAAAGAACTGGCTCAGGTTCAAAGAAAAACTTCTTATATTTTAAAATTTGGAACCCATTTATTGAAAAACACTGAATGATTTTCACACCAGCAGGATTGTCTCTAAAATCAATTAAAAGCTAGAAACTAAAATGTTATGATCAAAAAATCAAAACCCTTTTTAAAATCAAATGTTGGTAAGTTTAACCGTTTACCAGGCTTATAAACATGCTTAAAAAATATAAAAGACTGACAAGATAATGGGATGTTAAAGTATTCTTTCTGTTACCGTACTGATGAGGATCAAAGAGTGGTTCAGGTTTTAGCCAATTAGCTACAAAACTTTGGTACATTTTGCTGAACAAGGGGGTCAAAGTGATTGGCCTCACACCATCGAAATTAAGTTCAGTATTTTTTTTTTCTTGGGATTGGAGTAACATACCCCGTTTTCCATATCTGTAGGCAAACTGAAGAAGTTGAAACACAATTAAAAATTTGTGTTAGTGGCTTAGTCAATTTGTCAGGAAAGGCTTTTACAAGTTCAATAGGCATATCTATGGCAGTTATACTAGTTCGTTTCAATTTCTTTATTTTATCAAAAACTTGATCCTCAGAGATAGTAGGTAAAGGAACGCTATCATGTGGAATTTTCTGATACTCTTCGTTTGTTTTATCATAGGCAGTGCAATCGCGCTGTCTAAGTAAAGAACGATGCTGGCACAATGTATTATTTTTTTATTTTTTTTTCCTTCAGACCAGGGCACCAAGGGTTGTAAGTTATGCCCTGGGGCATATAAAGTTTTTATAGAATGCTTTGTCGTAAAAACTTCAAAAATGACTCATTCGATTGGAAATTCAAAAGAATAGTGCCCTTTTTAATAGTCAAAAATGGTTGAAGGGCAACTAACCCTCTCACGCCCATCTTTTCCCCAAACACATCCAGTCAAAATTTTTAGATAACCATTTTGTTCAACATAGTTGAAAGTTCTGGAAATTAGGTCTTTGAGGATGAACCCCCCCCCCCCACAGTCCTAAGGGCAAGGGTTGTAAGTTATGCCCTGGGGCATATAAGGTTTTTATAGAAAACGTTGTCGTAGAAACCTCGAAAAGGAATCATTAGATTGGAAATTGAAATGGCTAGTGCTCTTTTTAACAGTCGAAAGTGATTGGAAGGTAACTAACACCCCTTCCATGACCATCATTTATCGAAACACATGCAATCAAAATTTTGGGATAGCCACTTTGTTTAAAGTAGTTAAAAGATCAGGAAATTATATCTTTGATGGTGACACCCCCCCCCAGCCCTCAGGGTAAGGGTTGTAAGTTGTGCCCTGGGGGCATATAAGGTTTTTATTGAAAGCTTTGTCGTAGAAACTTGAAAAAGGGCTCATTCGATTGGAAATTAGAAGAGCTAGTGCCCTTTGTAATAGTCGATAGTGATTGGAGGGCAACTAACCCCCTCTCACGCCCACCTTTTCCCCAAACACATCCAATCAAAATTTGTATATAGCCATTTCGTTCAACGTAGTTAAAGGCTCTAGAAATTAGGTCTTTGAGGATGATAACCCCTTCAGAGCCCTCGGTGCAAGGGTTGTTAGTTATGCCTTGGAGGCAAATAAGATTTTTATAGATAGTGATGTTGTAGAAGCTTCAAAAACGGCTCATTCGGTCGGAAATTAGAAGCGTTTGTGCCCTTTTTAATATTCAAAAGTCATTGGAGGATAACTAACACCCTTCTCACACCCACCATTTCCCCAAACACATCCGATCAAAATTTTGAGATAGCCATTTTGTTTGACGTTGTTAAAAAGTCCGGGAATTATGTTTTTGAGGATGACACTCCCCAAATCCCTCAGGGCAAGGGTTGTAAGTTATGCCCTGGGGGCATGTAAGGTTTTTTTTACAGAAAGCGTGGTCGTAGAAACTTCAAAAAGGAATCATTCGATTGGAAATTTAAACGGCTAGTGCTCTTTTTAATAGTCGAAAGTAATTGAAGGGCAAATAACCCCCTCTCACGCCCATCATTTCCCCAAACACATCCAATCAAAATGAGATAGCCATTTTGTTCAACGTAGTTGAAAGGTCCCGAAATTATGTCTTTGAGGATAACAATCCCCTCACAGCCCTCAGGGCAACGGTTGTAAGCTATGCCCTGAGGTATATAAGGTTTTTTATAGAAAGCGTTGTCGTACAAACTGCAAAAAGGGGTTCATTCGATTGAAAATTGAAAGGGCTAGTGTTTTAATAGTCAGAAATAGTTGGAGGGCAACTAACCCCCCCCCCCCCTCTCACGCCCATATTTTCCCAAAACATATCCAGTCAAAATTTTTAGATGGCCATTTTTTTCAACGTGGTTAAAGGCTCTAGAAATTAGGTCTTTGAGGATGACAATCCCCTCACAGCCCTCAGGGCAAGGGTTGTAAGTTATGCCCTGGGGCATACAAGGTTTTTTTATAGAAAGTGTTGTCGTAGAAACTGCAAAAAGGGCTCATTCGATTGAAAATTGAAAGGGCTAGTGCCTTTTTAATAGTCGGAAGTGGTTGGAGGGCAAATAACCCCCCTCTCACGTCCACCATTTCCCCAAACACATCCTATCAAAATTTTGAGATAGTAATTTTGTCCAACGTAGTTGAAAGTTCTTGAAATTTGGTCATTGAGAATGACAACCCCCTCAGCCCTCAGGGCAGGGGTTGTAATTTATGCCCTGAGGGCATTTAAGTTCTTATTGAAAGCTTTGTCGTAGAAACTTCAAAAGGGCTCATTCGATTGGAAATTGAAAAGGCTAGTGTATTTTTTAATAGTCGAAAGTGATTGGAGAGCAACCAACGTCCCTCTCACGTCTACCATTTCCCCAAACACATTTAATCAAAATTTTTAGATAGCTATTTTGTTTAACGTAGTTGAAAGTTCTGGAAATTAGGTCTTTGAGGATGACAACCCCTCACAGCCCTCAAGGCAAGGGTTTTAATTTATGCCCTGGATGCATATAAGGTGTTTATAGAAAGCGTTGTCGTAGAAACTCAAAAAGGGCTCATTTGATTGGAAATTGGAAGGGCTAGTGCCCTTTTTAATTATCGAAAGTGATTGGAAGGCTTGACATTTTTATAGTAAAGATCAATGTGGGTAATGTATAATTTTTTTTTTTTTTTTTTTTAGACCAGGGCACTTCGTATCGAAGGAGTTGTCGTAGGAACTTCGAAAGGGGCTCATTCGATTGAAAATAGAAAGGGCTAATGCCCTTTTTAATAGTCGAAAGTGATTGGAGGGCAACTAATCCACTTCCCACGCCCGCCCTCCCATTACGTTTAAAAACTAAATGATGCCTTAAGATTAAATCAATATGCACTGTGTTAATGCTAATTCCCAATAAGGCATCTCAGCAGTATCCCAAGAACGACTGAGGGTATTATGTTCAAACTTTCGAGGCTACGTCTGTTTTTAAAATTTAACCAAATCAAAATAGTGTAACTGTATCCAGACTATCAAAGAAAGTAAACAGATTTTTTTGCCAATGGTATCAAGTTTTCTATTTCAGGTCAAATAGAGGAGCTATGAAACTAAACACTTCTGTTTGTGTTCAGATTTTTAAAAGGGTGTCTGTTGTTAAAAATTGCCCAAAAATTTTCTCTGACATACAAATAGCATACCAAACTGGTAAACTATAAACTCTTTAAAAAACGAAAAGATTTAAAGCATTATTTTCTTTTTCCCTGAAATGTCAATATAAAACGAACAGAAATTAATTAAAAAACTACCACAAATCAGCATCGATAAAAAATGAAACCCAAAAAGAACAGAAATTACAATAAATAACAGAGTCAAACTCGAAAAGAGCAGAAATTAACATGAGTAGGGCTCAAAACCACCAGTGCCATCCCAAGGCCAGAACATAATTTGCACTTTACTGAAATAATACAAATGAATGTGCATTGTCAGTTTAATATACATATACTGATATTTAGTAATCAAAATGTTTATATTATTTGATTTATTAAAGTTATAAAAGTAAAAACATTTATATTTTTTCAGTAAAGTGCAAATTGTGTTCTGGCCTTGGGATGGCATAGGGGTTTTGAGCCCTACTTCTGTTAATTTCTGCTCGTTTTGAATTTAGCTCTGTTATTTATTGTAACTAATAAAAAAAAAAAAAATCCACAAAATAAGTTTTTGTGAACGAGTAGAAATTAACATAAGTTGGGCTCAAAACCCCTATGCCTTTCCAAGGCCAGAACAAAATATGCACTTTACTGAAAAAAAATATAATTTTTTTTACTTTTATAACTTTAATAAATCAAATAATATAAACATTTTGATTGCCAAATATCAGTATACGTATATTAAACTGACAATGCACATTCATTTGTATTTTTTCCAGTAAAGTGCAAAATTTGTTCTGGTCTTGTGAAGGCATATGGATTTTGAGCCCAACTTATGTTAATTTCTGCTCATTTTGAGTTTGACTCGGTTATTTATTGTAATTTCTGTTCGTTTCGGGTTTCATTTACTTATCGATACTGATTTTTGCTAGTTTCACCCTTGGTAGATTATTTGATTTTATTTTTGGTAATTTTTTGTATGATGGAGTTCTTTACTTTTCTTTCAAAAACTTTTTTTATGGAAAAGTTTTTTTAATTAATTATAGATTAGACTCGATAAGGCCGTAATATGGCCTATCGAGGCCATATATAATATGGCCTAATCTACCATAATATGTCACATGGTTCACTAAAAGCGCAATTTAGGTGACATTTTTGGAATGGAAAGACTAGTCCGGACGCATGGATATCATAAGGAGCTAATTCTGGGCTCATTTATAAACTATTTTTTATGTTCGATTGCTCTTTATAAGATAGATTTAATAACGTCATCATAAACCATCATGATAAATCATAAGCTCATTTATAAGCCATAATTCTTGAAAAGTAAAATAATTTTTGATCGTTTTAAGCTTGATTTGCATATTCAATTTAAGTTTTACTCAATATAAGATTTATTCGTTCATTTATACAGTACCTGTTGTATTCTTATATGCTATGATTCTTTTCTTAATTTCTCTTCGATTTGGGTTTCATTTATTCTTTAATGGTAATTTCTGATCATTTTGAGATTGCTACTGATCTTGAGTTTAGTATTGCCTTTACTTTTCTTTGAAAAACTTCCTTTTTGGAAAGGTTTTTTAATTAATAATGACAGAAGAAAAGCAGAGGCAAAAGTTAAAGGTCAAATCGAAAAAGAACGTAAACAAAGACTTGACAAAAGGAAGGAAAAGGGAATTCTGAAGCAGAAGCCGGTAAAACCACATCCATTATTAAATGACGTAAAGAAAAAGATCCTACTTACAATTTAAGATCCATTTGCTTAACCAGAGGTATTTACTTAAACAAAGGGTATAAGCAAAGGGCATTGAGAAAATGTTTAAGGGGATGCTTCTTGAAAATGAAGCACAAATAAGTGTGAATTGAAAAAAAAATAAATGTGAAAATCGTATCAGCTAACGCAAAAGGCATGGAACAAATGACAGCGAAAATCACATTGAATTGCAAACGAAAACTTTGGACAGCAATCTAGTTAATATATTTAACTGAAGAATTACGGAGATTTCTAAAATTCGAGCATTACAAAGTACTCTTGGAGGCATCTATTAACCCCCCCCCGCCCACCTGAAAAAATATAGGTGTGCTTAAATGGCCTTTCTTTGGGAGAAAATGTGAAACGACACATTATGTAGATTAGAGCTTGAAATCTTTGTAAAACGGTGCTCTGATAAGCAGAATTCGATAGTGAAATTTTCATTAAAATCACTCTCCTTTTTGAGGGTATTTCTTCCTTTTTTTGGAAAATCAGACAAATTTTCTCAGGCCTTTGGCTTTCGATGGGTAATTTTGAACTAAAAAGAAAAAATTATGTATTTGAAATCAGGATAAATAGCCAATTTTTTTTTATTATTCATTAATTTATCTCAAACTTTCTTTTTGAGAGTTTCGGTTGCTATTGGTCCGAGTCGCTCATTACTGACAGTTTGTTACCACAAACTGTTTCTCCATAAAGAACTCGTGTCTCATCTCTTTTAGCCTTTTGTACGAATATGTAGGAAAAGGCACAGATCTGGGCCTTTGTAAAGGCTATTAATTACAAGGTATTAAATTTGTTCCAAAATTAGAAAGTAATCTTAATGCCATAAACTCTCTTAGATCTTTTTCATACTTCCCGTTTTTGAAATTAATTTTAATTACCAAACTAATTATACTCAGTAGAGAAGCTGAATGGATCTCAAATTTAAATATCGCTGGGCCATTTTTAATTCTTGCTCCCTTAAAACTGTTTTCACTCTTATTGATGTTTCGTGTATCTCAAGCCCTATACCCCTTCACTCATTCTAGAGGTTGCTCAAAATGTAACAATTCAAATTATTTTTTTACTTTGACTGCCTAATATTTTTTCTGTCTGTCCTTGTAAGAACCATATGTTTCTTCAATTTAAAAAGAACTCTCCAAAAATAAGACAAAAATTTAATAGACAGTTATAAGGGAGCAAGAATTAAAAATGGTACTGCGATCTGTTAAATACAATATCCTCTCAGCTTTATTACGGAGTAAACAAAATTGGGAAATTAAAATTTAACTTTAAAAGAAGTATGATAAAGAACTCGTCTTTGTGAAGGCCCTTTTTTGTGCCTTCTTGAAAACCCCTGTAGGAGCTGAGGTTTGAGTTCTTTAAAGATCAAACGATTCGTGGTAAAGAACTATCTGTGAGAGATGGAAACAACTCAAAAGGGCGATAGATTCTGATGAAAATTCCACCATCGAATACAACGTATGAGAGAACCGTATTGTAATGGTTTTAAGCTCTTATCTACAAAAATTTGAAATTTTATTTTGTTTTTTCCTCCGAAGGAAGATCATCGATGCGTGTTTATTTTTTTGTGTGTTTTTTTCTTACTTTACTCCCCAGGATTGACCGTATCGAACCAATAGTCCTGGAAAATCGAGAGAGGTCTAATTTAAAGGGAAATTCAGTTTTATTGCTCTTTCAAGTGATGAGAACAAATTACGTAAAGGGAAAATGACTCTTATTCTGTAAAAAAAAACTTTTATTCTCAGACTCCTTCCCTATTAATCTCCGACCCTAATTAAGAATCTCTCCCGCACTATTTGCTGCTACCCCCCTGAAAGTCCAATGATTTTGGACTCCTATTTTGAGGTAGATATTTTAAAATTTTTGGAGGGTCTGATAAGTATGAGTTCAATGTCAAAATGACCCCTATTTTGATTCTAAATTATTTAAAATAACCATTGTTCACATATTCACTTTTGTACAAAAGTTCTTAACTATTATTTGTTATGTCTAGACTTTCAGAGTTTCACAAGGATATCATCTGGAAACAATACGGGCTTCTGAGTCAATCAAAATAAGCGACTAGCACCCGAATCTTAAGATTATATTTGCTCCTTAGTTTGATCCTGTGTTCGTTTCTCTTTTCTTAACTTCAACAGGATTTGACAGGGGTATGGTGTCATACCAACATTCATTAAAACAGCTTCAAAGGATCATGGACGATTCAAGCTATAGAAAGCTTAAACCAGACGTGAATACATTACGGAATTTAGTTTTGATTATGTTTTTCAGGGCATTGCTTCTAAAAAGGGCCAGTTAACACTGCACTCACTCTTCTGGGAACATTTTATTGAGTACTGAAATCTGTGAAATGGAAGACAGTCACGAATTCTGGTCATAAAGTTCCGTGAATACTATGTTTCCAAAGTAAATTCTAACCTTGGACTTGTTAAAAGAACACTTACCAGCCGATCATATGGAATCTTATTGAAGCTATACAAGGCGATTGTGAGACTAGTTCTTGACTTTGGAATCTGCCTCACTGGTCCTTTTTACAAAAGTGATATACAGTTGATTGAAGGTGTACAAAGGAGAGCCACCAAGTGCATCTCTGGACTTGGTGAGAAACTACATAGTAAAAGGCTTTATAGAGCTCCCATCTTTGTCCTTCCGACGCGAGTAGAGTGACATGCTACTCACACAAAAATTTGTCAACCAACCCCAAAACAAGCTCTTTACCCAGTCACCCAACGAAAGACAAGCACGAGGTCATTAAAAAAGGCTTCATAAGCCCAAAGTTGAATGTAGAATCAGACAAGATTTCTTTAGCTAAAGGGTCATCAATAATTGCAACTGTTTTAGCGAGGAGACAATGTTTTCAAAATCACCTGAAGTTTCCAAAAGAAAACTCGATACAGACTGGAAAGCCAACCACATTCGGGACAGCTTGTAAATGAGTAACTCCGTTATAGCTGCATTAACCGGTAACTCAACATATTTGTAACCTTCTGCAAGTAAATCAAGATTCATTTGAGGCGTATGCAAATCGCTGCTTGTCATAAGTAAGTCATGGGTATAGTAAATAAAGTTCAGGTCAAAAGAGAGTTAGAAAGAGCTGGTAATTCCCAACCGAGCCAAATGTTCCTTTTCCCTGATTACCATGCACCTGATAGAAATCGTCCTCCACGAACTGTGTCCCAGCCTATCCCCACTTTATCTCCTATTCCTTGTACTACCTTGCGACACTAAAAATCTTTTATCCCTTATTTTTACTGATATAATAGATAGTTTTTAATTTGTACATAGCCAATTTTATCTTTTATCTTTTACTTGACCTCAGAATTTTATCTTTTTATTGGACTTTATTTTGTATGTTGTTGTTTTTTGTTTTTACTCAGAATACGAATTCGGCCTTTAAAGGCTAGTGGTAGTTCATTTCTGTAAACCTTGCCATCTTGTCTCTTATTTTAAATGTGGCGGAAATTCGATGCCGATTGGATACCTGCTACGGTTCGGAAAGAGTGGAACTTTAGCTCGCTGGATTGACAAGGTGACTAAACCACTACCTATTAAATAATTATTTTCTATCAGCACTCCCTAATTAAAAATGCCGAACACGTTGGGGTTCTTCATAATCATCATATTTGCCGCATTAGAATTTTGTTCTAGAATACAAATTTTGAAATTGAGATTTGGCTGAGCTACTCTTATATTTGAAACTACGAAATATCCATTGGTGTCCCTATCAAAGTTAGTATAAATTCGAAGTGATCCAATGTTTTAATTTTGGCTGTAGTTGAATATGTCTAGAGGAAACGTGATAATAAGATAAAAGGGGTAAGCCTAGCTTAAGTTTGGATTCCTTGTTTTAATCATTTTACAAATAGTAGTCACTTTTCTGACAATGTATACTGCGCTCATTGTTCAATATAACTCTATGATGCATAAAAAACTAAAAGAAAACATTAAAGTAATAAACTTTTTGGGGTAGCCTAAATAGCCTATCTTCCAAATCATATTATTGAGTTAGGACTAAAGTGAATACACCATTCGATGCCTTTTTTGGTAAAATTCTACTTTAGCTACTTTTGGCTATCTTGGAAAGGAGTTTGGTTAGGAAAATGAAACTTTCAGGGATAGATCTACAGGCTAAAGTATGTCCCGGGAAGGTATTTTTAAGTACCTACCTCCACTCCTTCTCCCTCTAGAGGGTCCTGACCTTTGATGACCTTTAAAAATGTGTGTGTTATAAAAGTGAAAACTTGTAAAATAGATCTTGTGCTTAAAATGAAGTCCAACAAAATTGTTTTCAGCCTCACAACCTTGCTCAATCCTGATTTATAGAGTTTTAAAGATAGGCCTATTCAAATAGGCTACATTTCCTAAATCTTGAAAATTAACATTGATATGGCTTAAAATACTAGGCTACTCAAATAACAGGAATTGCATTTTCAGAACTAAAGCCAGAATAAAAGAATCTCATAACTAAAAATTAAGGTAAAATGTTGTTTTGTCAAAATTTCAACAGACCTGTCATGTAGGCAAATTTCAGGATCCTCTAGAGGGAGAAGGAGAGGAGATAAGTAGGCTAGCCTACTTCAAAATACCTTCCCAGGACATATTTTAGCCTGTAGACCCATCCCTGAAAGTTTCATTTTCCTAACCTCACCCCTTTCCAAGATAGGTAAAAGTAACTAAAGTAGAATTGGTAAAATTCTACTATAGCTACTTTTGGCTATCTTGGAAAGGACCTTGGTTAGGAAAATGAAACTTTCAGGGATAGATCTACAGGCTAAAGTATGTCCTGGGAAGGTATTTTGAAGTACCTACCTCCACTCCTTCTCCCTCCAGAGGGTCCTGACCTTTGATGACCTTTAAAAATCTGTGTGTTATAAAAGTGAAACCTTGTAAAATAGGTCTTCTGCTTAAAATGAAGTCCAACAAAATTGTTTTCAGCCTCACAACTTTGCTTAATCCTGATTTATAGAGTTTTAAAAATATGCAAATACATTTCCTAAATTTTGAAAATTAACATTGATATGGCTTAAAATACTACTCAAATAACAGGAATTACATTTTCAGAACTAAAGCCAGAGAAAAAGAATCTTATAACTGAAAATTAAGGTAAAATGTTGTTTTGTCAAAATTTCAATAGGTATAGACCTGTCATGTGGGCAAATTTCAGGATCCTCTAGAGGGAGAAGGAGAGGAGATAAGTACTTCAAATACTTTTCCAGGACATATTTTAGCCTGTAGACCCATCCCTGAAAGTTTCATTTTCCTAACCTCACCTCTTTCCAATATAGGTAAAAGTAACTAAAGTAGAATTTTACCGTAGAATTTTACACTTTTTTATGCTGATTACAAATATAATAATCATTTCTATTGGAAATGAATTTCAGCCCCCCCCCCCCCTATAGGCCTATATGCCAATTCAGGGTTAGGTTAGGTTTAATTAGCATAGCCTATATTAGCATATGAATTAGCAAATATAGGCTAGGGCGGGGGCTGAAATTCATTTCTGTTAGAAATGATTATTATATTCATAATCAATACTAAAAAAAGCATTGAGTGGGATATTCACTCTATGTGTAGGTCAATAATATAATTTGGTAGATATTTACCCCTTTAGATTTTCAGTTTTATTCACATATTAACAGAAAGCTGATTTTCTTCTGATTCTAGAAATGTAACTTCTATTGCTTGATGTATATTCTATAAATGATAAATATTAAATATAATTTTTCTTTTCAATTGCTTTTCAAAACAGAGACCACATTTTTAATTTATGTTGACAAATTATTGGTGAAAATTTGACCACAAAGGCAAGGTTCTTGTTACTGCCCTCACATTGCATCATGCTGTAGTAAAAAGGGGTGGTCCAAAAATCCATTGCTGTTTTTCCTGACTGCAAATCAAAATGTCTTTCCTAAAAAAAGGTATTTTACCCTAAATTTCTAGGTGGCTCTATAATTTTAGCTAGGATGAAAGTGAAAACATCATTGGATACCTTTTTTATGCTCTTTCATAATTCTATAATTGCTTCTGGGGCTTGTTGCATCTTGAGCCCTTAAAGGGTCCTCAAATGTATTTCATTTTTGTAACCACACAAAGAAATTATAACCTAACCTGCAAAATACTTGATTTTCAATCCAATCATTTTCCTACTGTTTCAAGTTTTCAAATGCCATTGACAAAAATAGTACTGAATTTTGTGATTCAAAACTTTGCTGTCAACAATTCAGGGTAGGCCTATATTCCAATTCAAGGTATATATTTGCAAATTAGGGGGGGGGGGGGGGTAAAGTCTATGGGAAATTTGCAGTGGGTCATATAATTCTGCTAGGATGAAAATGAAAACATCATTTGATGCTTTTTTTATGTTCTTTCATAATTCATATAAAATACCTTTGGGTCCCCTTTAAGGGCTCAAGATGCATTTAGCCCCAGAAGCAATTACTGAATTATGAAAGAGCAAAAAGGCATCAAATGTATGTTTTCACTTTAATCCTAGCTAAATTATAATGCAACCTAAAAATTTTACCAACATTTTACCTCAATTTTCAGTTATCAGTTTCTTTTTCTCTGGCTTTAGTTTTGAACATACAATTCATGTTATTTGAGTAGAATTTTAAGCCATATCAATGTTTGTTTTCAAAATTTAGGAAATATATTTGCATATTTTAAAACCTTGTAAATTGGGATTGAGCAAAGCTGAAAACAATTTTGTTGCACTTCATTTCAGCACAAAATCTATTTTGCAAGGTTTCAGTTGTACAACACACATATTTTAAAGGTCATCAAAGGTCAGGGCCCTCTAGAGAGAGAACAAGTTTTGGTAGGTACTTCAAAATACCTTCCTGGGACATACTTTAGCCTGTAGCCCCATCCTTTAAAGTTTCATTTTCCTAGCCTAACCCCTTTCTGAGATAGCCAAAAGTAGCTAAACTAGAATTTACCCAGAATTTTTAATGAGGCCTTCACCCCAGGTTTATAAATTATCCTACACTAGGCTTTCTTTTGGAGAGGAACGGGTTGAGGTAGGTAGGCTGACCTACTTACCTCTTCATTCCCAGGGGACCAGTGAGGTCCTGGTCTTATTTTTGAGTTTTATTCATCTTCCCTAAATAATTTCACCAAAAGCTTGTCATTTAGAATTTTACTTTACCATTTCATTATTGTAAGGCAAAGTTTGAACAAAATCATCAAAGGTCAATGCCATTAGGTTTACCTTGGTCCTACTTGCAAAAAAGTGAGCACCATGGTATTTTAAGGATCCCTTTGAGGGCTCTAAATAGAATTTTTGATTGTAACAACTAGGATATTTAGACAGAACATAGGTCCATTGAACATTGAGTGGTAGCCTATGTCCATTTTTTATCTTGTAAATTAGTTACAATATTTTGACCCTCACCTTTGCTAAGCTCTTTTTTTATTTGGTTTATAAGAAATTGGAATAGTATTTTTGAAATTAAAAAAAAAGATCCAAAGTGGCTTAAAATTCTTTTCAAACCATTGGATTTGTGTTTCTAAAAATCTAAAGTTGAAGAAAGGTAGACTCAGACCAAAATTAAGTTTTTTTTCCAAAGTTAAGGCCACCTGTCCTTTTCTGTAGGATAGCAGATAGCTACAAGAAAAGTATATTCTTTTTGTAGTCTTTTTTGAATATTTGATTCTATATTCTTTCTAAATATAAAAATCCCCTGCACCTCCTAATGATACCAGATATGGTAATGGGCTTGCTGATTAGTTTGTTGCATTTTTATTGGCTTTGTTTGGCATTATGAACCAACTATTGATGGGGTTTAAACAGAAAAATAATGCAAATCTATGAAATCAGCAAACTTTAGCAAATAGCCTTGGGCTATATTTGGCCCAATTTGCAGGGGAGCTGGGATACAATTGCAATGATCATAATGGGCTGGAATACAATTGCAGGGATTGTAATTATTATTTTTAGAAAGAACATTAAACAAGGAATAGAAAACTACAAAATAGATAGGGTTTTTTATTTGATAAAAAGCTGCTATGTTAAAATCATTGAAAGGTGATAGCTGACAAATTAAGGAGAGTATTTTTGGTAATGTAAAGAATAAAGAATGGTGCTCCTAAAAAAAAATACCTACTTTTTTTTACTTTTACTTATAATGCCTTTTTTTTATCATAATGCTAAAAAAGTAGATGAATTAACTCTTGAGTTTAGGAGCATCAATTTGGGGATCTTGCAAAATTTGCCATTATGGCCCTTGTGTTTAGAATACACTGCCTAATTATGAGATGGATCCTCCTATTCTTCCTGCTTTCCAGCCACAGGAAAAGAAGTTCTTGTTATCTTGGGAGAATTTTTTTTCAGAATTCAAGTCATTTTTTTTCATAGTATTAATAACAATTATAAGTTAAAGGTAGCACATTTCATAGTCAAGTTTTGATTTAGAAAAGATTCTGATACAACAGTTGACCATTCAATCATTTATTGTTTCCAAATTTAAGCCATAAAAATTATCAATGCTATTACTATCTAATATTAGTGCTAATTTTATTTGAGCAATAAAAAATATTTACTTTTTTCTCAAAAAAAAACCCTAAATTATACCATCAAAGTTAGTGTTGTAACCAATAAAATTGGTCACAGCAAAATTGGGTATATTTTATGTAATTTATATATTTTACTGGTATTTTATATATTTTACCTGCATCTTGCATAATTTACAAGGGCTTGCAATTTTCACAGTGCAAAAAGGCAGGCAGTAACAGGTTTGGGTATGATTTTTTTTGTGTATAACTGTATTACCCAGTTTAAAAGGCTGTCTGTCTGACTTCAGTCTCTTGTTATCAGAATGATAAAGTGTATTATACTACAAGTAATTATAGTTTTTGAATGTAAAATATTACCTAAAATAAAATTATATTAGTCCTGTGAGCTGTTAAATACAGAAATGGCTACAAGCAGAATTGCCATATGACTCTGAGTGCCTTCACAATCTGATCCTACCTCAGATAGTTGAAAGCCAACCAGGCCTCAACTTTCTCAGAGACCAACCCTCCTTCATTTGGTATTCCTTAGGAATAAAAAACAGCTACAAAGCATAAGTTATCACCCCCCCCCCTTTAGGCAAAAGTAACCACCTTGTCATCAAAGTCAATTTAGCCTTACACAAGAGAACAAGCAATTATATCAAGAAGACTTACACTGACTATGCAACAATCAAAGGAGAGTTGAGTGGCATGGACTGGGGGTCTTTGCTTCAAGGGGAGGTAGATCAA